>WJFB01000497.1:0-59094 GCA_009870185.1 Pygmarrhopalites habei
TCAAAAAATTACCTCTTTTTATGAAATACTGTAATACAACTATATTCCTATTTCTGTAATAAAACTACGAAAACACATTACTTCATTTGATACTTGTTCGCTAATTTCATACACTTTTTCATATACTTGCATAAGTCATAGCTTGAGGCATACTCGCACGCATACAGGTATGAACCCTTAACCATAGGGGGCGAACCCTTTCTTCAAGCTCGAGTTAATCCCCTACACTCAAATACATAGCACACCTATGTACTATAACCCTCTGCTCTAGAAACACACACAATTAGTATGTACATCATGGGAGTGAGTGTTTACTGTGCCGTGATGGTACAGTACTCTACTACTTACCTTATTACATGTGCTGGCATTTTATTTTTTACGAACTGGGTCTATAAAATATCATCATACAATCATCATATAATGTTATGGGTTTCCAAGTTACCAAAAAAATAAATAAATAAATTGGAGGACATGGATGTTTCAGCATTTTTTGAAAAAAAATTTCCATTCACTCCCAAAACACACACACACACAAAGGTTAGGTCACACAGGCCTCCCGGCAAATTTTAATTGTAATTACAACACATTTTTAAACCATCATCAAATATGTAGCGAAGGGAATAATGATTCCGGCCACAGGAGCCAAAACCGGAAAACTCAACCCACAATTTTTTTATACATGTGCAAAAGAGCAAGGAGGGAAGATGGAGTGGAATTCCATGGAAGGCCACTCTGCGGCATTCTCTACAGAATTTGTTGGGGAAACGATGCAAGTTAAAAAGCAGGGGCACAAGAGGAGTTACGTCTTTCTGAATCCTCTCTCTCTTCAGCAATGCACATGGTGTGTGTGTGTGTGTAGCGGCTTGCAGAAGACTCAGTCTTGTGCACACACTAGTCTCGCAAAGAGCTTCGACCCGACTGGTTGTTCCTTCTTTGTGTGTGACAGTGTGTGTGTTCGTAAACAAAGTGGTCAACATTGGTTTTCAATATTTTGAACCGTGGTAGGACTTAAGTGTCCCATTGTCCAGCTCATGAGTACCACAACAACAATAAAGAGTTGACCAAGGAAAATTACTGGATAAATTACCATAAAGTTCTCCAGGAGAATTCTTTGTCCATTTCTCCGGAAATATACTAATAGTGAAGACCCCTTGTCTCCCGGTGAGAATTTTTAGAGAAGAATTTGAAGATTCAACCACCGCAAATTGATCCCTGTCCTTCAGTGTAATTTTTACAATTATTTTTTTAGTTTTTATTTTGGAATTATTAGTGATTTCCTTTGGAAGGGCAGTGATGATGGCGGTGCTCGTTTTTGTGATACGCCAGTTTTTTAGGAGAATTATTTAAACCACAGTGAATACAGTGATAAGTTCTTTTAAGAAGACAGTGTAGTGGCTAAGAAATAGTTTGAATTGAGTAGTGTGTTAGATACACGGAAGGAAAACCGGCTCACCACTAAAGTTGTACGAGATTTTGGGAAAAATTTAGTATATTGACTGTACGGTCAATTCCCTCCGAATTTTTGGAATTCTCAGAAAGGCGGAACAAAGTTAGGCTGGGTAAGTCCTTTACACCATTTTATTACATTATATTTCGTCTGAGTTCTCAGTTCAGGCTAGTCAATCAAGGGAGGTAAAATTTAATCAGGATATCTTAATAGACCTGAAAGGTGTTTCTTTGTGTGTCTGACTTCACGTGACGCGTGTGCGTCGGTAAAAGTTTAGTAGGGATCTTTAATTTTTCCCCCTATTAAACATAATTTGGGGAAATAAACAAAATTCCTCACATTTCATGCTATCTGTGAGAGAGAGAGAAAGAGAGAAAAGTTTTTACACCCTCAACCTTACTCTTTATACCTCCAAAACTTACGACCCGGATTTTAACCTCATGTTTTTATGCTGTCTCAGGGAAAGGGTCACTTTCCAAAATATTAACTTGTGTGTGTCGTTCCTCTCTCACACAAACAGGGATCAAACTTTTTGAGCTATAAAAAACTGGGACATTTCACATAGTTTCCTCATGGCAAAAAGGAAGGAAGGAAGAAGAGTGAGGAGGAGAGGGAGACTTTTTGACTCCTTGGGACTCACATGGTGGAAGGGCTTAAGGACTGTACGGGGATGAAGAGACCCAGTATTTTATGCTCCCTTGCACTTTCACAATCTACCGTCGTATAATACAAACTCCTGGATTTCACTAAAGCCTCCACTAAACCACGAAATTGCCATGTTTAATTAAATATGGAGCTACACCATGGGAAAGACGATGTTCAGTTATCCAAAGACATGACACAGAAAGGAAAGGAAAAGCTAGAGAGCGAAATGGAATTTTTTGAACTCCCGAAATGTCATGACATTCTTCATTTTTTCTCCCTCTCTCTCTCCTCCTCCTCCCTACCCTTCTCCTTGACTATCAAATGGAATGACAGACAAGATTGTGACAAAAGCTGAATCTTGGATTTCCACATCGTCAGAACGACAAATACCAGTATAATGTTGTAATTGTACAATTGTAAAATTAGAAAATTGCTTTGCCAGACCAATTTAACGGGACAGCTCAGCACAGCTGTGAGTCAAAAAATTGTGCTAGTGTGACGACTCCACTTCACGGTGCGTCCCAATTTGCATCACAAATCAATCGAAAATTTTAATCATCCTTCTTTTCATTATTATTATTATTATTATTATGAGGAGAGAAGAAAACAAATCTGACAGTCAGACTGTAATTTAGTGCTTCGATTGTACAGTGAGTACAATTAAGAATTAAATAAGGTGCTCACCTTACAATCTTTAACTTCTCGTTACTCACTCCTCGTTTTTTATCAATTATTGATCTCTGATATTATCCAAAGATAATTCCGATCGTACAGAATCAAATGGAAAATTACAAAAAAATTGTACAATTACGTAGTACGAGGATTTCTTTGATTTTTGGACTGCCGATCACTCAATTATCAGGCAATAATTGGTAAACAAAAATGATGAAAAGTATTTTGCCAGACACACAACTCCATTAGTCCAATTAACTCATCAATGGATGACCTTGACCTGTCGTTAGGTGAATAAAATATGATCTCTTGTGAGAGACATTTCAGCCGCATGGACATTCAAAGAGACATGATCAAGGTAGAAATAAGTGTGTGTGTGTGTGTAGACGAATTCCCAATTATGAATTTATGTGGACTTTATAAAAAAAAAGTGTGTGTGTGTGGATGGGATCTTTTCAACTCTAAAAATTATGTGTATTGTGGATATGTCATCATCTGTCAGTCAGAAGGGTCTTCAGAGATTGTAATGTGATATCACAAAAATTACATTGTTGTTCCTCCAGCTTCCACGTTGTACTAACTTTGTGTCTGTCTTTTCCTTTTTTTTCTGTCTCTCTCTCTCTCTCTGTAAAACGGTTGAAGTTTGGTGGAACAAGACAGCGCGAGCTCATCGTCTCGTCTATTGTGAAGAGAGAGTGATGGAGGATTCCGACTCTTCATTACAACTGCTGTCCTTGGCCCTAGCTCAAAATCTTACAAGCAAGGTAATTCTTACCTTGTACTTACTCTGCAGTGTACTCACACACACACAGTCACACACACTCGCACTTTTTCACATATGTGTGTATCAGTTATGCGTGCGTAATTGTAATTGTAATATATTACATATTTTTAAATTTATTGACATCCACGTGGTCTCACTCACTCCTACTAGACTATGTACAGACTAGACTTCCTGGCTTTCTAAAAACTTTTCCTTTGGCTTCAACAAGATATTATAATAACTTTGCCTTCGAGCCATACTTTGAAATTACCATGATCAAAAAAGAAGAATAGATTCCATGCTATTTTTACATAGACAAAATCCTTCCAAAGAACACACACACAGTGCAAACCCATTTCATGTCACCTCCACTCTTATTATGAAATCAATTATCATCTGTGTGTGTGTGTGTTGGTCCTTTACATTTACACCAAACAATTTTGTGTGCACTGAACAACCACTGTGTAACATTTTTCCCTTCTTGTTTACACGAAGCACACATGTACACAGGACAAAGACACACACACACCGTTTGGCTCATATTGTGTAATCCTGTCAGCAATAGTCATAAATATGAATGGAAGCTGCTCCTACTGTTTTTTTCCCTCTTCCTCCTCCTCATCCATTGTAACATGATTTACGGATCATTTGTTTGGAACTACCAAAAAAAGTTTGCAAAAAAATGTGCAAAAAATCCCATCTCTCCAGTTCACACAAGTGTGGAGTGGAGCTCTAAATTGTATAGAGAAGGGGATTGTGCAAAAAAAGTTACAAAAGTGTGTGTGTGTGTGTGTGGTTGAGGAGTGTCGTCCATCAGCTGAGATACGCACTGCACTAACGTTATATTACAATTCTGTAGTGTCCATTCCTTCCCTTCCTACATATTCTCATACATACTTTAATGCAGTAATAACATTCGAGACTTCTTCTTTATTGTTATGCTTTGAAACAAACTGACCGAAAAACTTCTTTCTTCCACTTGTTCCTAGTCTGAGACTAGCAAGACTTTTGCCATGATTGTCCATCATGAGGAAGTGGACAAGACAGTTCGAAAGCTGCTGAACTGTTGCTGTTACACACACACATGACCGGAGCTCATTTTTTTCAATATTTAAAGAAGGTCATGCAAAAAGGAGGAGGATACTTTGGATAACGTTGACAATAAGTAGAGGATTTAGAGAATCCTTTAGCATATGCAAATATTTTTATCTACAAAAAGTATGCACGAGGGAAGAGCACGAAGAGGAGTATTTTTTTTCTTTGATCCATATTCGCGAAAATAATTGCGAGGGATGGCCTACAATACAAAATTTATTATCTACTAAATCATTTTATCTCTTCGAGAAAGAAATATTGGTACAGATTAGGAAAAGGGCTAATGGGGCTTTGATCGAGCAAAGTAGGCTCAAAGTCAATATAAACGTAGGCCGTGGGCATAAGAAAAACGTTATTGATCTTTTGTGCAAGTGTGCATACGGGATTATTGTATTGACATGGGAATCTGGATACCATGCAGTAATGATCATTCTGATAATGAACTCACATGGTTTGCCAAACACAGGTTCATCCTACAAACACACACACACACACACACACACACACACACACACACACACACACACTTCTACTTAAGTGTTGTACACGTGGTTGTGTAAGATAAAATTTATCCGTCAAGGAAGATTGCGCATTGCATTGATATTGAGAATTCTAGGAGGCAGATCAAACAGAGTAAATGATGATGATGACTCTTCTTTTTTTTCTCAACTAAATCTATTTATTTCTGCTCTTCTGATCAAACTTATGGATTTTCCTGAGAGTGGATACCCAATCGTCCTACACTTCCAATCTTTCCCCAAATTCCGTATCGTTTAGATACGCCAAGAGCCAGCACGGAAATTTATTTGAAATTTTGTACTGTATATACTACATACGACATCAAGTACAAGATAAACTTTGATATTCAATAATGTCCCCTTCCGGGTTTTGATTACTCAATAACTGTACCAAAGCTCCCGTGTTATCAACATCCCACTTCCCCCCCCCCCGTTAGCTTTGATCCAGAAGTTAAGGACAAAGTTCGTGTTTACGTGAGGATGTTTTTAGCCTAGCCTTTCTGATTTGTCACGATATTGGTCATTGACTCTTTGAGTGTTCAAATAAACAAGAAAGAAAAAATCGATCCAAATTAAATAAACTGTTGTTTGTTTGTCTGTGTTTGGTTTTTTAATTGAAAATTTTTCCTATGAAATGGAATTTACTTTGAAGAGGGGGAATGTAATTTTGATTAGTTATCCCTGTTCATTAGATTGGTGAGTCCTTTTCCTCGTTTATTCGTTTTACTTTTATGATTTGATAAAAGTTGGGGGTGTCCACACGAACACACGCACACACAGACATGAGAAGTATTAGAGGAGATGGATTATGGTTGAAAGACGGAAGGTGGTTTCTAGTCCAAAAGTTGTTTTGCTCTCACTTTCTCCGTTAAGTCTTTGATGGTGTTTGTGTGTGATTTGAATGGGTTGGGTTTCTACGGCTGTCATCTGACATGTAGTCCACGTGCCCACATTCTATTCATCTTTTGACTCAGAATTATCAGGCAATTAAAGTTCGGCGTTGTCTGTGGTTCTTTTAGCTACAGGCCACTCAAGATGAATGCAGTAGTGCTGTACAAAGTGACTTTGAGTCTCTTTAGTGTTTGCGTCAACTTTAGTCATCGTAATTATTGTAATTATTCAAGAGTGTCCTCACTAACTAAATCAAATTTAATTCAATGTCTCCCAAAAAGTACCGTAATTTCCGTAATGAGATACTCCCATTTCTCTAAAATCTTTCCTGATGGTCCTTGTTTAATTCCAAAATGTTTTCCCTCCCGAAACGATGTTGTGACCATACTGTATGAACTTTTGTCAAACTGTAGGAATCAAAGATATGATGAAAGGTCGTTTATTTTTGGAAATACGGGATAACAACGATGATGACTTTCAAAGGCATTCGAGCGTGGCCCACAGAGTATAGTGTAATACATGTAGGACGGGAAGAGAGGAAGAGGGATTCATTAATTATAAATGGTGAGGAGTTGTGAAGGGACAACTGAAAGTGTGCCTTGACACTTTCACTCCTCAGGGAATTTAGTTTTGGAAAATCATCATAATATTGTGATAATCATGTGTGGCAGAGATCCAGTCGGCCGTGTAATCAGAATATCATGTAAGAAAATGCAAATATATGAATTTGCAAATATTAAATTGTATGGAGAAGAACATTCATAAGCACTCCAACTGTTTCTCATTAGGAAAAAGTGGGGTAGTAAACTATAAAGGAGGAGGACGCTACATCTTTACAGTTTTCTATTAACAGTGTGAAGAAATGTTGAGGAGCATTTCAGATACTTCACATTGTAGCATAAATTACGTAGACTTGGATGACTGAAGAATGCAACAATCTCAACAATCTGTTGATCGTACATACGAGTTATGTAAAATGCAACGCGCTTCCACGTAGACCACTGGAAGAGTGAGAATGACTGCAGGTAATAATTATTTATTGAATCAAGAATATGTGAACAAAATTAACATAAGCAGTGGGTACACGTGTGTGGATCTTGAATCAAGTACAAACTTGACACAAAGCTCGAGAGGAATTTTTTTAGTATTCTTTCCAGGGAAATCTTATTGTACGTGTCAGAATAGTTGAAATGAGATTTTACTCGAAATGGATTTTCAACCAGAGAGCGACTTGTCAATTTGTTTAGAATAAGATGGCAGAAAAAAATCTCGAGCGCGTGCTAAACAAGTAATGTTGAAAATAGAAAATGATTACTATTCCTCCTCTCCTCTCCTCATTTTTTTCTGATTTCACTGGCTACACTTTGTTAGGGAGTTGATCAACAATTATTGACAAAATATGTTGATCATGATTGTGGAACGTGGATATTTTGATAAAAAGTCAAACTCCCTCTCCCCAGTCACTTCCTGTTACGAAATGCTCTTCCTCCTTTCTCGGATTTTAATCAAAACTTTCTCCATTTTCCCCTCCTCCCATCATTTCCCCCTTTGCAACCTAGAAATACATTATTCAGTGAGAATGTAAGTACACAAGGACATTCTGGAAAATTCAAAGACAGGGAGAGGGACAAGGATCTGGATGTTACATTAAAAAACAGCAATTCTTTTTAATGTAGGACAAAAGTTGGGAGGAGGCGGGTCGAGCTAAAGTTGATTAAGGAAGGTTAAGGTAGGAAAAAAAAATTTTGGTGACGTCAATTTTGTGAATGCATCACTCAATTATTTCCATGTCTATAAAATCCGTTTTTTTGAGGGACGGGGTCATATCAGTATCAGGGTATCATGGGGGAAGGAAGGTGGTAGGCAGAAAATTGGATTACTTTAGTTGCGTGATGAATTGTGCGGAGAGTTGGGTAAACTTTGACTCAACTTTTTGTTAACCTCATCCCTTGTCTGTGTTTCTCTCTCTTTGTGTGTGTGTGTTTGTGAGTGTGTGGCCCATCTGTACCCGTCGCATGTTCCTTGTCAATGCACCGTGACGACAGGGCACAACTTTGAACACAAAAGTATTTTAATGGTGAAAAACTTGTGTGTGTGTGCCGGGGTGTGTGAGAGAGTGTGTGTGTGTTTGATGGTGTGTGTCATGATGTCTCACTTCCCTCCATTTCTTGGTTATTTTGGTTTCCTTTCCAGTTTGACTGAGGTGAAAATATTGTAACAGGATGATGATTGTTTTTGGGCAACAACTTTCTTTGACTTGTAAACTTCACACTCAATCACAAACACACACACCCAGTAAAGTCAACTTTGCCCTGGTGACCTTGACTTTGTCTCCAAGTAACCCATCTAATTCTTTATAATCCACGTACATGTGTACCTGGGAAAGTTGTAATTGCTCATCGTTTTATTTTTCTCCGTGTTTTACTACGACGGAGAGTTTTCTGTGAATTTGTGTACACATTTACATGGATTAAGACACTCCATCATTGTTTAGTCAGGACAGGGAAAGCTGGTTCAACTTAAATGACACTCTCCCTTGCATGTCATTCCTGAAAATGTCTGACAAGGACAGACAAAAGGTGAAGGATGGAGTTGTAGTATTTCTTTGAGTCCACAGGGGACTTGTGATCAGAATATCTCTTTGTGAGTATCAAAAGAAGGGGAAAAAACTTCTTTTTTTATCTTACTTCACAATAGTCTGTCAATGTCATACCGGTCCATCAATTTTTTTTATTAGTTCTTTATCCTTATTCACTTGAAAACTTTGGTGAGCATGAAAATTACATGTTTGAACACAATACAAATTGTTTCATAAGAGAAAAGAATTTTTTTTTCAAATATAATCCATCCACCTACATTCTCTGAAAATACTTTACGTTTAGCCATTTCCGTGGAAAAGTACATTAAGTCCAGGTCCGATTTTATCCCGATCGAAATGGAATAGACACTGAAATTTTTCTCCTCTGCCTTAACCTTCTTATTATGTCTTAATCATGAAATGCACCCTTTGCGTACAAATTTGATGATTTTCCTACATACTGCAGAGTGACACACGCTCATCCCATTCCGAAAAACGTTGAGAATAGAAAGGTCAAAGTTAATCCAAAAGGAAATCATTAAATAAGTTAAGACAACATTGGACATTGGAAAGAGGGAAAAGATCATCTCCGATTAATTGTGAGGATTATGGAGTCTGAGAAGGACTCACACACGCACACATACGTATTTCTGAAAACCTAAACGTATGAAACTTTGTCTCCAGTTATCCAATACTTTTTACCTCTACCGTAAATCCTGTGTAAAAACCCAAGTCTTTCATACTGCAGTATTTGGTCAAATTAATAGCTCACATTTACTTTGTACTGCATGCTGTATTACAGGATTACAAGATTTTAACATTTATCAGATATTTTCTTGGAAGAGCATGTACAAAATTACGGTAGAGATTACTTAGAGATCCATCCGAACTGGATAGTATGTACTATATAGTTCCTTCACGTCCTGCTGATTCTGCTCAAAATTCGGAAAGAGGAACGGACAGACTAAAACTTTTTCCTTTTCTCTTTTTCCCCATCTTCAAAAAAAAGAGGGAAGGAAAATTTCTTCTTCTCCTCTCCTACGCAAAGATGTGCAGAAAATTCTCAAGTCTCGAGTCCTCCCAAAAATATGCCCAGTAACATACAATGAACTTGGAATTTGTATTCCATTTTATGTGGATTCAGAGACCCCATGTGAATTGGAGGTAGGAGAATAAAATGAAAATTTATATGTTAACAAATTGTAAAATTGTCAACTGGAGCGGGTAACGAATCCCTGAAGGTTGTCTACAGTAAGCAAATTTTTTTTTCTCCTTCACATTTTTCACGCTCCTTCTAAATTAGATGAATAAGCGGTACAAATGTAGACCCAACCTGAGTAGCACTGTGGAGGAGTGGCTAGAGTAGAAGAGAAACATTTTAACGATTCTATCTAGGATCTTATTAAATCCAGATTGTCAAGTGTCTACTCGTCAACTTGTGCTCTCAACCGAGTGAAATGAATTCGATGAAAGATTTGGTGTGAAGAAACTGGAAAGTTGTGGCGATTGATGAGAAGATTCGAGGGATATATACACGTCTCTTCGGCCAAATAATATAAAATTCCAGCTGCTTACTGTCTTTGATAAATTTCCTCCAGTGCACATTTAACATGTGCTATCCCGCACTCGCACTCAGTTGTGGGAGGGAAAGGCTTGTAAATGAACGGCACGTTCAGGGAAGAGGGAGGAGGATGGATAACCTCTGACTCGGTATGATAGGGCGAGAGAATTGGATAAATCCATTATAACAGGCAATTGAATTACGTGTCCGTGAAATTTATGAACATTCCCTTTTGAGTTTCACACTCAAAAGACCCACAAGCAGCGTGTAGGGAAGAGAAAGAGAGAGAAAGCGGGGCCGGATAAAAACCACAAAAGTATAGAAACAGGGGCAAAGAACGAGGATTTAATGCTGACACAAATTACGTGTCTTGTGCCGACATTTTTCTGAGTATGTTTTTCCTATAGTATGGCACCCCATGGAAATGTCTCTACAAAAATGGAGAAAATAGGCGGCGGAATTTGCTGGGCTAGGACACTTAGTGTCAAAATATGCTTCAGCATATCTAAAAATGTGTTGATTGACTAAAAACTTTCTCTTTCCCTGCTTATACTTTCCTTTTCTGCTGCAACTGCTATTTAGAACTTTACCTACTTAGGTGTATATGCAGTTCTGTTTTTGATAGTTTGGCGGAGTTTTTGAAAATTGTAAAAGTTAATGCTGTCATGAGTTCACTACAAATTTCTTGAGGCAGGTTATGTGTGTATATTAAATGGGGTTGGAGAAAGGGATTGGTGAAAGTGGTTCTGTCAATTAAGAATGAAGAACTTTTCAACGGGTGGTTGAGCCGGGGAAGAAAGTGAGAAGAAATAATTAATATATTGATCTGACGATTATAAAAATGGGGAATATTCATGATGTGCCATTTAAGCCTTTCTGCTTGGGTTGTTAAGACCATTAAATGTGACACCATCCAGACAATTCCAAGTGATTTAGTTTCCACTGAGAGAGAGAGAGTGAAAGTGAAATCGATGATGAGGATGGTGAAAGCTAGTTCAAAATATAGAATGTTTTCAAAAAATCATATTGAAGTATCTCTTCACTCCTTTCCTCCGCTTTCACTCCTCCTTTGTCTGTACGCCATTCAGAGGGAGAGAGTCGAATTGAGTTTCTCTAGTTTAATGGAGCATGTTATAGTGGAATATCATAAAAAGATTTATACTAGGCATAAAATATTTTGTGTGTGTGTGGCTAAAAAAATCCGCACTAAGCGACTCGTTAGGGAAGTCCAGGGAAAGGACCTTGAGAATGGATCGGCCTCCCTGCCTCCTTTAGAACACACGCACTCTCTGTTACAACTATGCTTATTTTTGCTTTCTCTCTCCATTTGTGTGTGTGGATAGCCTCATTTGCATTTACGCTGAGCCAACTTGTATTCATTACATTTTTTTGAGGAGGAGGAGTAGAGATGTCTATTCAAATCTTTTTCTTCATGTAATCATTATAATTTATAACGACTCGTATCCTCCGACTAAGGAAACAATTGCATTGACTACACAAGCAGAGTGAGAGTACAAAGAGAAAGCAGGGAGAAAGGGGGACGGATTTCAGATACTGAAATTTCGATCCAACTGGATAGGAAAGAGAGAGAGAGAGTTCTGCACAAATCATTATTATCCAAGTTGATTTATGGCGTCACATGACAGTCGGCAGTCCCCTGGAAATGAAAATAGAATTTTAGGAATATGACACACAGAATCAGGATTTTGGAAATGACATGAGGAATCTTTTCACCATTTGTACTTGTACTATCCCCGCTCACAATCCTACCGTAAAAATCATGATGGAATCCCAAAGAACTTGAGAGTTGTCGATGTGCTCATTTCAAAAACTCGTAATTTTTCACAGGGTTACCTGGAGTGGGTTTAACTTGAAAGTATCATCATCACTCATCAATGTGTTATACATTTCAATCGATCCACTCCTTTTCCCTTTACAACGATCGAGGTAAATCTAGTTTCTGGTTACATCATTAAAAGTACAGGACGCGGGGAAAGGATCAAAAAGTACATAGTATAGGATACTATTCAGTGAATAGGATTATTAATCATAGTTATCCGCAGCCAGGGCTCCATTGAAATTTGAACGGTACTCGTGTGGATGATCAAAATGGGCGGACCAACTTGCAATTAATCCAGAAGGATGAACCTGTCTCCCGATTGTGTATCTTTGGAGGAAAAGCTTTGAAATTTTGATTTCGGCTATTGCCTTTGTTAGCTTATAGCACAATTATTAAGAGAGAGGGACTAACGTCCTTCCCAGCATGTGTTTTTCTCCCATCAATTGAAGCATTTAGGGTACTCAATTACCTAGTATACTCTCCGCCGTGGAAAACTGCACAACGATACAATTTTAAACAGTGTAGAAAAGAGGATTGATGTTTTAATCCTATCTCGAGGTATTAGAATCAACCAGACAGAATAGAACTGTTGTCTATTTATAGGGTCAGTTTAATGCTATGTCGTGGCCAGGTTTGGAAAGATGCTTGTCTGAGATTAACTAGTCAGTTCAAACGCATCTCTAAACGTGCCTTTATAGACTAGATTTTTTGCGTATTCGGGGAATTATCCGTCGTCAAATTTTGTGTGAGATTGTCATAATTGTTGCACAAGTGTGAGATGAAGCGAAAGATAAAATACCGAGAAAGTTTTGGCGCACTCCCTAATTATGTCTGCTCAACTGAGCCCCCTTTCATGGGACAAGAGGAGGAGACAAAACAAATACGCAAGAAAAAAACCTTCTTTTGTCTACGTACAGACTATTTCACACACGTGTACACTTTACACACTATCCGTGGAAATTGTCTCACTCACTCTGCGTGTGTGTGTGTGCCAAAAATTAAAATTGATGCACTTGAGTGTCTCTTAGAATGGGGAGGGAGGGGATGTGTGATCGCATTCTAGTGTCTTGGAACTCGCGTGAAGATGATCACATCTCGGATTATGGTTGGGACAATTGGAAGACTCGAAGAACAACATTGACTAGTGCCCTATTCCATTCTATCCTGCATTGTCCTTGGAGGTCCTCTATTCATACGTACACACACATGACACAGTATCTCTTCTCTCATCTTTATTCTCACTTTGGAAAGTGTTTAGTGTGCCCCTTCAATTATCATAATGTTAGTTTTGTACGTCTCTTTTGTCTCCTGTACGCACACCTCAGCTCTGAATTTTTCTAATGGCTCAAGACTTTCTCTGCATTCATATCCATTGTCAGAATTTGGATGGGATGTTTGTAATGACACAGATAATCGTATTGATCAACTTTTATCTCTAATACAGGGTCATTGATTTTATGAACTGTTCTAATGCACGTTAAATCAATTCTATTATTTCCCGATTGACCATTCCCTGCTCTAGCAACTAGTACATTAAGTGATATCTTGAATTCATTTAATTTTCAAAAACCGACCCCAACCCTCGGTTGAATGGCTTTCTTGAAAAGTGGAAAAAAATAGTTTGTGTGGAGAGTGTAATGTGAGAGGGGGATGAGGAACTTGGGACTAGAAAAAATCCTTTGAGAGATGTCGGATCTTTATCGTTACCATCATGAAGAGCTCCATGTAGAAAGGAGGAGTAACCGTACTTTTGTGAAAAATGGAGAACCTCAAATAAAAATTAAATGGAATTATTCAAAATCAAAACAAGTGGTTGTTATGATGCCAAGGATGAAGGGAAGTTGGTTAAAATGAACAACAGTCACAGCCACAATTGCACTCGATTGTGAAATTTGAATTTTGGCCCATTATTATAAGGATTACGGTGCATGTGAAGAATTCATTCAGCTACTTAAGCTGAAAATATGGTAGAAATATGCGAGTAATCCAGAATATTAAATGTGAATTTGGGTAGGGAGGAAAAGATGTAAAAAATATGCTCGAGTGAAAGCACATACTTTTGGGTTGGACTGGGTCGAGCCGTGCCTTGTGTCCTGAATGAGAGTTTGCTAAGAGCATTATTTATTAAAATGTTGGAGGACTCTCTCTCTTTCTTTCCCTTTCACAATATCCCCATGTTGATGATGATGACGAGGAGTATGTAGCATTTGTCTGAATCACGGTCCGCATTTCCCCATTTCTCCATGTTTTACATCTAAAGGAATGGGCAACAGCAGGAGAACGTGTTAATATTTTTACAGTCAGTGCCTGGCCAAAGGAGAGAGAGAGAGAGAGCAAAGTCATGTCGGCTGACGCTGAAAAATTTTTGACTTTATGATGATGGTCGGAGCCTCGTTAAGTGTCTGAATGTGTACTGTGCGTGGGGTGGCGTGTGTAGACAGTCCTTCTTTCCAAAATTCCCTATGCGCTTTCTCCTCTCCTCTTTTTTCCCCTTCTACCCATTCACATTATCCTCCGTCGTTTAAATTTAACTTTCTCCAAGGTCAGGAGACAGTAGGAAGGGAGAACATACTTTCATGGAGAAGGATGTAGGGTGGGTGTAGGATAGGAGAACTCCACATTTGGAATGGGTTGAACTGGACAGACGACTGATTAAACATTCTAGAGATTAATATAACGAGGAAACTTTGACGGGGGAACGAGAATGGGAGAAAGTCACTTTCTAAATGGGGAAAAGTCAAGGAGAGAGATTTGTGGGAGGAGAGTTTTGAAACAGGTGGTGAAAAAACTTGAATTTAAAAGTAGATATCGTGGAGTTTAATTCAGAATTGTGGTAAGATATGAGTTCTCACTCTTCTCAATTTAGGAAAACAATTAAAAAATCTTTTGACTGCAGTTGAAATTAATTCAATTAAAGTTTTATTACAATGCTTCATTTGATGTGAGCACAGTAATTGCTGTGATTTCAATCTCTACAAAACAAAAACGCTGAACTTGACTACAAAATTAGACATTCTCAGCGAGGATAATTAAATAATCATCAAAAGTTATATCTTGTACAACATATGTAATGTATTTTGGATACTAATTGAGTATCATGTCACTCTCAAGTGAGAAACTATTTTTTGCACATATTATATAAAATTTCTTTTACAAGTTTACACGAATTTTGTGAGGTTTTGTCGTCAGTCAATTGTTGCTGTAGTGCAGTTGAATTTTACGGAGAATACATTTGATTAAAATATTTCTGATTTGAAAACTTTTATTAAAGTTATTAATGTTTTTCTGGAGAATTTTTCCCCGCCTCAATTCACCTAACAATATTGAGGATTGTGTGGTTGATGTTGAGTACTGAAACGTTGTCAAAATTTGTAAGAAAATGAAAATTTTCTCCCAGGCTCCGTTTGAACAGTTGACAGTGACTGTAATCCACTTTTATTAATCACTCATCATTGTGTTTATGATACACGTGCACTACACACTTGCGTCATACTCAAAGAGCTTCATATTTTAAATGTCAGATTACCGTACAGTTGGAATTTAAATCCTCTCCCAATTTGACAACTAGGAATAACTATTTTTAGCAAAGTCCATTGCCCCAGGATCCAAATGGTTAGAGTACGGTGGGATGATTGACGTCTTGATGAAATGGGAGGATTAATTTTATTTACTTTCTCCTCCCTTCACTCTGGCTCTCATCTTTTTTGAAAATTGATTGAGGTTAGTCTAAATTTCCAAGGAGGAGAGCCATGAAATGTGGTGGATTGTTGAGTAGAGATGCATGTTTCATTCCACATGAAGGTAGGTTAGTACCCTCCATTATACGATGAAGGTTCTCTTTCTCCTCCTGCCTCACGCCTCAAGTGTTTGATGGCCAAAATTTTTGAATCACGTTCAAAAAGAAGGATTCATAGACTCTTGAAATCCTCCCCCCATGCCGTCCTTGGGATAGGATGATGATGGCTCAAACTTTTTTATATTCTTCTCAAAAAACACGAACGGAAAGATGGATGGCTGAAAAGCTTTCATGAAAAAAACGTGACACACACTGAATATGGTATGCTGTGTGAAGGGGAGATGAGGGAGAAAGTTTTCGTTATTAATTTTAATGCCAGATATTAGACCATGATTAATGATACAGGATGAGCAAAAAGGTTCATCTCACACACGCTACATTATCATCCCTAATTAGCAAGAGACCTAATCAATTTTTTCCCTTCCATTAATTGACAATAGAATTGAAGATTGAAGTGGAGGAGACTCATTAGTGCTTTCACCATCTTTTGTTTGTCATCCATCTCACCTTTTGTAAAATTGTGAAAGCAAAGTTTTTCTTTAAAAAATCCTTCGAATCTTTTTCTAGTACAATGGCTAGACTTTCATTAGCATTGTTAATAGACAGCCACGTCTTTTTTACACAATACAAGTTTTGTAAATTATTTTTCACCAAGAAATTCGCCTCTGTAATCAATTTATCTTAGATAATTAATGATTTTGTTCTTCCTCTCATACAGGTATTCACGATGGAAGCTGATCTCCTCAATTTTGTGAACATGTCCATGGACTCAAACATGACCATGATTTTGGAGCCAGCACCAACACTGACCCAAGCTTCCCTGACCCGGGCCATCATACTGTTGGTCATGGGTGCTTTATCCCTCGTAGGGAATGTGGCGACGATGGTGAATATTCGCCAACAAAATCGGCATCGTCATGGTCATGTGTACACACTCATTTATCATCTCAGGTATTTATCATACTTTTATCTAAAGCTGACTTTCCCTCTGACTCTCCCAAAACTTCACCCAAAAGCACAGACTGACGTTCATGAATTTATTTTGCAGTATCGCTGACCTCTGCGTCACGTTCTGGTGTATCATAGGCGAGGCTATGTGGTGAGTAAATTCCATTTATTTTCATCCAATTCCCTCTACTGCTTTATTCTCTCCTTTCCCGCACACAGCATACAGAAAGAGAGACTGGAAAGAGAGAGAGAGAGAGAAAGTTGACGGGTTTTCTATGTGGCTCAAAGCTGTAGGAAAGCTGTGAGCCAGATGTTCCTTGTTAGTCTCTCTTTCTCTCTTTCCCAGTCTATCCCCTGACTTTCTTCCTCCTATAAATATACACAGGCATGCATGAACATTTTTCCCCTCCCCACACCCCACACACGCTTACATGCCTCTGCATTCCCAACAACATTCATCTTATTATTCCACAACACACATGGATCGTGTGTAGAAACCGCAAAATTGTACCCCCACTCCCTCCCCCCTTCCTCCCCCTTGTTACATGCTTTGCTTTTTTATTGTAGTCCATAAACCAGGAGAGAGATTCTGTTAATTCAGTGGAAGGGAGTAAATTGAAATATTTAACGGCCTCTCCAAATCATGCGATAACAAGTTTATCCTTTAATTAACAGTAAATTCACATATAAAAAGTCCTGTCAAAGTATAAAAGGGAAAGGATATACCCTTAGGCCCCATTTTTCCCTTTGATTTACGTTGTAATTAATTCTGTGTACACAAGGAATGACTTTCTTTTTTTAATTACTAATTTCCAGTGGAAATTTTCCACCATATTTTTTCCGTTTTTCATCTCTAAAATGTTTTCCTGAATCTTACCATCCGGCAGGAATTGAGAATTCTAATGAAATGGAAAAATTAGGAAGAAGGAAATTGTTGTGTGCACTGCAGTACTGATACATTAGGTAAATTTTGACTTTCTCCATCCCTCTTTTTGGAAAAATTCGGCTGAGAACTTTCATCTCGACAAATGAGACTTGTAAACCAATCTAATGATATATTCATATTCAATATCGCCAAACAGTCAATGCGCCGAGATGAGGACCTTAAACTCAAAGTATGTCGTCTAATATTGACTTGGGGTCGGAGAAAGGAGTCCTTTATTGTCTTTTTTATTGTTCCATTCTATTTTATGTCCCTGGGATCCACAGGATCCGGACACAACTTTTAAAAATACTTTTATGTACACACCCGGTATAACACATTACGTCTCTCTCTCTCTTCTCATCCAACTCTAATCTTCCTCCTTGGAGACCAAAGAGTTTCGGCGTGATCGGAGAGAGACGGAGAGGATGCGGAATCAATAAACGAAATGATGAGGGGTAGTCCACAGATAAGACGACTTATTATTATTTGCTTTATCCGAGTCTCACCCATCCAGTCTAGTCAATCTATTGACTTTACCATCATCCCCTCAAATTCAATAGTATTATGATGGTTACAACCATTACCTTTCCATTAGTCTCAGTCTCTAGCTTCCCATCACATGTATGAGTTTTAACTAACGAAATGTTGATTGTGGGAGGACACTCCATTATTTTTTTCTGCCACGTGTCATCCCTGACAGTCCCAAAACAAAGTCCCCACACGCACATCATGTCCCATGTAGAGAGTCAGGTGTGGACAAAGTGAAAAGTATTCATCTTTATGTTACACGTTAATCAGCGTAATAAAATATGTACATATTTGGGTGTGAACTGACTACAAACACACACACACACACACACACACATTGTCATCCTCTTTGTTTACGGGGCAGAAAACTACTTTTTGTAGTTGGACACAGCAATTTCAGCTCGTGTCTCATGTCAATCAACAAAACAACAACAGAAACAAAAACAAGAAGAGTGACACTGGAGTTCCTATGCGTGTGTTCTACCATTTTCATTTCTTTTTGGTCAAGTGAGCGCCGATTATGGCCATTGTTCTTTCCTCTTTTCATCACACTGAAACGGCTTTTATCTTAATTAGTTTTCGCAGGCGTCTCTGATTTCCTTTTGTGTGTGCCTGACTGAGTTCACGTGTGTGTGGGGGAGACAGAGGATTCAGTCTCAATCCACTTTAAGCTGTCAACACCAGTCAGGGACTGTAGGGGGAACAGTGCATACATACATTAAATAATGTACCGAGTGCAATATCCTAGTATCTTATTAAGGTTCTTCATTCTTTCCAACACACATTGTAATGATAAGTTGAAAAGGAAGTGAGAAAGGAATGTATTTTTTTGCACAACAAATCTTTCTGTTGGATACATAATGAGTACAAAAAAACCAAGGTCACCTCATATGGCTCATCATCACACACAATGTGTTTATCTGGCTAATTCCCCATTCTTGGAATTCAAATGGATTTTTGATGAAAAAATTAAAGAAAGTATCATTACCAGATTTTTTGTCAACCTCAAAAGTTGTGCAGTGTATTGCATTGTACAGAGCGTACGTGCACATTATCATTTATCCATATTTATTTGGGGAGTCGTCTCCTTGTCTTTTCCCACCAGATTTTTTTTGGAGGGAAATGAAAAAAAATGTGTACTCGTTACTTTACAAATGAAAATGAATAGAGGAGGACTTTGTTCTTCTTGCGGAGTGAACCATGGACTTGACAATGAGAAAGTGATGATCATATTTTACTTTTAAATGTAGAGTTGAGCCCTTCTCTCTACTTTACACAAATCCAGTAATGACCTAGGAGGAAAACCCTATGAGGGGGAGGAGTTGGCCCATTGACTAGTGACTAGTCCCCTGAAGAAGAGAAGAGCTAGGAAGGAAAAAAACTGAGCTGGAATTGTTATGGATTTTTTTTGGGTAAACAAAAGTTGTTGTTCCAACACACACATATTCCCAGCCGTATAAAAGCTGACACGACTTTTGTTCATTAAAAGATGGAGAGAGGTGGAGGGAGAGGGAAGTTGAATCTGACAAATTGTCATCACTATACTCCAATTCCTGGAGTAAATCGACTCTTTCCACATGAGAAAAAGGGATCGTTGAGTTGAATTGTGTGAGGACAGTGCATTGGACTCACTCTCGTCAGTGCATGGAAAAAATAGTAGAGACAAGAGCATCACGAGATGATGATACAGTCTCGAGATGTGAAGATATCACACACTCCAGCCACTCAATATCACTGTCTCATCCTCAAGTGATAAATCCAAGTCTAGTCGAGTATCTTCTCCGTACACACAGACACACATTCACAGGCACACATCCACACGCAGAGACAACAGACTCGCTGGAGGGGTATGAAAAGGTGTATTTACGTGGAAAATTTGCGATTTGACTCAATCCAACCATGTTGATTCCAATATATCAATTTTTATGACGCCATTCTTGTCCTTTCCCAAATCCTTTGTTATATTTAGTCTCGAGGTTTTCCCATACATATGTAGAGAGAGAAAGAGAGAGGAGGTGAGACTTTCTCTTCTCAGAGAAAGAGGAGAAACTAGATTTTGGTGGATTTTGAGGTGGAAACCAATGTGACACTCCTTGTGGTCCTGATGGATTATCAATGTGATTTCCCCCTCTCAAAAATGTACTCTCTCCCCAAAATGAGTGTGAAAAGTATGTAAAATATTTTGAGAGTGGATTGAAGGAAAGAGTAAAGAATTCTCATTTTCCGGCGTAGGGAAAAAACTTGGGATAATACACATGAATAATATAGAGATGCAGGGATATAGGATAACGGATGTAGTTCCAAGGTCCCTCAATAAAAAAAAGTTTTTTCCCACTCACGCTACTTGACAAAACTCATTGATATTCCGTTGAAAATACAACAAGGAGAGTATCGATGGTGGGGGTTGGCTCAAAAGCATTTACACTTTCATCTGTATACATATTTTGAAAGTGTGATACAATATACAATAGAAACTGTACACACGTCAGAGCAGAGATCCGACTTGCATTCTTCTCCTCTCCCTCCGACCCGCACATAATATGAAAATGGCAGAAAGAGAAAAGGGAGGATTGATTTGTATAGAAAGTTAGGGGAATCGTGGAGTACAGGGGGAACGACAATAGTTTTCTCCCCCCTCATTCATCCCTCAGTACAGAGAAAGCTTCTCTTGAGCAAAAACTGATTGCGCCGCCCAACTACTCAATTTATTCAAAAAAATTGAAATGAGAGGCCCTTCCCTTGTGCAAAGCCAAGTTTACCCTCACGAGACGGATCTTCCATTCCCATATTCCGTACACTTTTTAGTACAGCACGCACACAAACAACTAGGGAAAAGAGAGAGAAAATAGGGAGAAAGTTGGCTGGAGTGGGCCATTTTCTTTTACCATTCTTCTCTTACTTCTACTGTTACTTCCATGGGGGACTTGGAATCTCTCTCTCTCTTAGCCTAGCCAACATTCCAATGTGTTCGTAGTCTCTTTTTACCGTAACAATTTTTTGTGAGAAATCCTCTTCAGTCAGTACTTTCTCTCTTGCAAGGACATTTCATAAACTGAACTGAAATTGTTCTTTTGACCCTCAATACCACCAAAAAATATATCTTTTAATACAAGGATGACTTGAAAATTGAATAAAAACTGACCGTCACAATTTCATTTATGAAAACAAGTTACTTTTGTATGACCAGACCTGGACTCCAAATTGTGTCATTACGGTACACACGGAGCTGAGTAGAAAGGTTGAGATGGGGGAGGACACGAAATCCTTTTCCTTTTTATTTGACTGTACAGATTTTTCTTGTCCTCAAATCTTCACTTTATCTTTTTCCTACCCTCATTTCATGGGCAATACAGAGATAACTATCTTGTCCATAAGGAAATCTCATGGCTTTTGCGTGTGTCTATTGTCTATGTGTGTGTGTATAAAATTACTCAATATGAGTGCAGAAGGGGGGATGTAAGTTTCCTTCTGTTTTTATCTGAACAGACTTTCCACTCCACACAGCTCAGCTCAATCAAATTGACATGGAGATGAGAATGCACGATTGGGAGTATTTTTTTTGCTGGGAAGACAAGAATAGGTCAGGCAGAGGGATAAATCTTTCGCTATTACAAACTGCACTCAAACGCACACACAATAAGAATATTATTAGCTGAATCGGTGCAAATAGCTGTGAGCAAATAAGTTTCTTCCTTTTTTTTCCCTACATATATTGCTGTACCATTAGTGGTTGCTCTTCTTATTTGTAGTCAAGTGGGGCCGTGTAGTGGAGGGGTTTTGGGGAAAAGAATTCTGGGGAATGTTCAATGTTCCGCACGTCTCATCCTATATACAAGAAGGAGGAGGAAAGCTTTTTTGTACTCTTCCTTGTACTGCTCTACATTGATTCTATGTTATTTGATATGAGAATGTGTGTCGTCAACACAAGAGGAATCCTGAACGGTCACGTCATTCCCCAGTCAGTGGCACAGATATTGTCTCCTTTCTTTCCCCTTTCACTCCCTTTCTCTCTATCTCTGTGGACCCTATAGTGTCATTGTTTTGGAGAAGAGTCTGAGGAGACTCGACGCGATGTGTTGAATTGAAATTCTTTCGCGACTTTATGACACCCCACAACCACGTAGTGAAGGTAGCAGAAGCTGAGAGGGAGGAGGAGAGAGGCAAAGAATGCGAGGATGTGACAATGAATTGGAAATTATGAAGAATTTTCAGACTTTGAGATGCGGAGAAAACAGAATTATGCCCATTTTTTACTATGGCCATCATCTATATATTGGACAATCCAGTGGAATTTTTGAATGAACTCTCCAGCACCAATATGTGCATGGACGTGTGTGTGTGTGGAGTGCGAATGACTAGTTTTTTCCATTGAATTGCAACGAAATAACTCTTTTTCCTCCATCGGATTTCCCATTTCGTGTCAAACGCCATATTGCATGACCTTGTTAGAAAGAAGAAGCTTGGGGCAGTTTTATTAAAATCACATTTCAAACGGATTTTTTAAAGAAAGTTTTGGGAAATCATCATTCCATATTTCTTATGAAGCTTGAATTCAATTTGAAAAATTGGGTAAATTACGTCATGAGTTGAAAAATGCATCGCAATTTCCATGAATTTGTTAATTTTACTTTACAACTTCGCCCTAGGTTATGTAAGAAATGGGAGATGTCTTATCTAATCCAAGAATTTCTACTCCTTTCTCCCTTTATGCGTCTCATTCATGAATTACATAAATGATGAGAATATTCAATATTTAATTAATGCTGAATTATTAGAGGATGCCAATTATGCTTATCAATGTCTGCATCAAGTTGAAGCCTTCAACTTTCACATATTCCTATTGACAGACCAGTGAATTCAATTTTTTGTAATTTTACAGAATGTTCGATGTAAATCAGTAACGTGTTAAAATTGTCATCTATTTGTTTTTCAGGTCCTTAACAGTGGAGTGGATGCTCGGGAATGTAGCCTGTAAAATATTTAAATTCAAACAAATGTTCAGCCTTTATTTGTCCACGTTCATCATGGTGAGTTTTGATGGATCGTTAATAAAAATAAAAATGTGTGGACAGACCCTTATTTTCATTGGGTTGCATGTGCAAGTCAAGAGAAGAAGTAAAAATTTATCTATGCACACACGACAATTTTGTTACAGGTCCTCATCGGCGTGGATCGTTTCATTTGTAAGTCAATTTTCCAATTTTCCTAATTTAACGTCTTTCATCCCCCCCATACACAATTTGAATAGATGAATAACCCTCGTCAAACACAATTTGGAATTTTCACACACAAAAACATTTTTTTGTGAAGATTGTGTCTATTGAAGAAAAGAAAAGAAAGGGGGGACTGGAGTGAGTGAAATGTGCCGATTCAATTCATACCCGAAATTATTTGCTTTGGGAGGGACATGTGAGGAATTTGTAAAAGGGTCCCCCTTATATTTTTGTAAAACGTTTCTCCCCCTTTACGGCACCTTTCAAAGGGACATGTTTATACTCTACATTTTATGGACCGTACTTATTCTCCCTATTTATTACTAGAGTTGAGGGACGTGGGCGGAATAAACACACAATGTGCAATATCAACTCTACAGATCTGCTATAAACTGTCATGTCCATACGACCTTACGCAGAGTGTGTACAGAGTGTTCCGTGTGGAACTTTTAATTTCACATTTTTTAAACAAAAAAAATTCTGTGCGATTTTAAATAGTTGCAATGTTCATCCAAAAATCAAACCACACCGGATTTTAAAAATGTATAATCAAAGACGATTATTTTAAAGTTTTGCATTAGTTTCTTGACCCATTTAATCAAAAATTGTAAAGAAATATATTTCCCATTTCAATTTGATTGGGAGCGTGAATCATGAAGTAATTCTGGTGTAGTTCGAAAAAATTCTCCTTCAAAATAAGCCCCCGTTCCATTTGAACCAAAAGGAGAAAGTATATGCTCAAGGGCAAATTTGAAGTGAAAGCATTACTGACTTAGCCCAGTCATGTGAAAGTTGATGCAAATGTGAAAAAAGAAAAGAATGAGATTCTGGCTGAACACCCCACACACACAGATACACTGTCCAAACGTACCTAGATGTGTGTGTGTGTGCCTGAAAGGATAGAGAGAATGAACTTCGTTTACTGAATTTTGTATTCACTTGGCCAAACTTTGGGAGAAGAGGAGATGTGAGAAGGATGAGACAGAGAGAAAGGTAGCCACTCACTTTCTCCTCCTCATCTCTGTACAATTTCTGGGGGCGGAAAGGAATGTAGAAAGTGCCAAGAGAAATCATGGAGAAAAGGAATAATTTTACTCTCTCCCTCTTCCTTCTTCTTTAACTCTTCTACGTTGTCCATGCTTCTGGCACTGACACTGGCTCCCTGCCCTCACTTATTATTCCAAAAACTTTTCATCCTTCAGTTTGAACAACGGAGCGTCGCTCACTTTCTTTCTCTCTCTAAGAGAAAGAAAGTGGGAAGGTAATTCTCAGTCAGAGATAGTTAGGTAGAGTGAGTGGGGGGATGTTGGACTGGTCTACAATTAAAATTTCAAACTTTTATTCAAAGAGTCCGAAAAATTTTATTTGACAAGAAAAATCTCTTTCTTTCTCTTCATGTGTTTGCTTCCGGGCAACCAAAATTTTTGGTGCCTGGAGAAGTTTCCCAAAATATATTTTGTGGATCATGAGAGAAAAACACAAAGAAAATAATTCTTTAAACTTGTTTTGACTAGCTCAAAACTTGACACAAGTCCGCCTCCTCCCCTCTTTACTTTCTCCTGGTATGAACACTGAATACTTTTTACACCTTGGAATTACTTCGCCTTTGAATGTAAGATTAATTTTACACGGACTGACGTCTTGTGTCCCCTACCCAGCCTCACAGTTAGACATTAATAATTTTTTGATTTAATTTAAAAAGAGAAAGTCCATGGAAATGAATTC
This sequence comes from Pygmarrhopalites habei, assembly GCA_009870185.1. NCBI lineage: Eukaryota > Metazoa > Arthropoda > Collembola > Symphypleona > Arrhopalitidae > Pygmarrhopalites > Pygmarrhopalites habei. The sequence continues at coordinate 25,146 of WJFB01000497.1, forward strand.
ATTCTCATATACCTAATAGGCGACGAGTTAGACCTTTCCCCAGGAGAACTTTACTAAAAGACAGAGATTTAGTCAAGTCTTAATTAAATTAGCTTTTCATTTCCCAAAAAATTATCATTCGGAGATTCTTCTCTCTCTGCCATGCCGTCCTCTCAGATATTATGAAAGTCATCATAAACATACACTTTCCCCCGGCTCCATACTTTCCGTGCACTTTCACCCACAAAGTCAAAACTTGGGAGTTAGCCTCAAGATCATGCAGAAAGGATACAGCGGAGTATGAATCTCTCATAACTTCTTAACCATATTTAACTTGGGGTAGGTATTAAACTTTTCCGCGGCTCTAGCACGTCTCTCATTTTTTCTTGGACGAGGAAGAAACTTGGACGTGCTGAAAATATGCCGAAGGTATTTAACTGTCACTTTACGTGACTTTCTCTTCGTTCGGTCAATATTTATTCTGACTGATGAAGGAATGGGAGAAAGTAGGATTGGAAGTCAGTTTTGATTAGTCACAGGAGTTAAATGTGATGTGTCCGGTTTATTTGGCAAGTGATCTTGATCCACAAACTTGATTTTTCTGACCACAGACATTTTCATAATAATCGTTAATACCATAACCACACACACGTGGAAACCATGTCATCTCAAAATGTGCATTATTTTTAATATCAACTGCAAGTGTCATCATCGTGTGTGTGGACAAATTTAATTCTTGGAAAACTTGTCACACAAACTGTAATTAAAGTTTAGTGTTCTGGGGAGTGACTGTTCCCTTGCTGTTTTACTTGAAAGAAAATTAAATAACTTGGGAGAGAGAGTTTGGAGTGTGCCATGTGTTGGTTAGAATTCACAACTTTTCTGTACTACAACTGCAAGGACTTTACATAGACACGGGGGACCGTTCACATTTCTAGATCATCCCTGAGAGCATTTCATGTCGTTAATGCATCTCGCTTCCTCACCCTTTATGGTTTGTGTGTGTGTGAGAGAGATAGGGGTAAACTTTTTTGAATAAGGAAAATGCGACCCTAGTGTTGGGACGTCAGATTCAACATGAATGGATAATTGGAATTTTTAAGAATCATAATTAAAGTTTTTTGAAGGAGAAAGAAGATTGTGCTGTCTAAGAAAGGGAAAGGTTGAAATTCAACTGACTCTACTCTAGTACAAGTAAGGAATTAATGTGCAGTGAAGGGTAGTCTTCCGCTCGTATTTACAAGAAAAATAAACAATTCTACACCTTCTGACAATCTAAAGACAAATAATTGTCATACTAAAGTTTTTAAATATGAATGTCAGTAAACAGAAATTGTCATGTACCTACATTGAAATCTGAGTGCAAATAACATTTCCATTTAATTTTACAAATATCTGCAAGGGTTTTTAAAATCCGTGCAATGACCTTTTCATACATTTTGAGCTAAAACAGGTTGCAACTTGGTCTTTCAATTCTTGGCTAATTAATTTTTAGTCTGGCAATGAGTATAATAATTGCTATGTAATTAATCATGATTTTAATTAATTTCATGTTGAACACTTGTGCAACCCTCTAAAGCTGTCAAATACCCTCTCAAGTCGATGTCGAAAGGCCTCTGTATTCGGTTGATCGCTCTATGTTGGTCTTTGAGTGCCGTTCTCAGCTTGCCTCAGGTACAAATTATTTTATTGTACATTTTTTTTCCTTCATTCAAAAAAAATATTTCTGTATACATTTTCCACACCATTTCGTCTCCATCCTTGCATCGCATCCCCTCCGACAAAATAACTATGATTACTCCAAAGTCTGACATAGTACAAAAGTCGGAATGCGAAAAGTGAGTCGGTTGTTTTTACATCATAAAAAATAATCTGCGGTATTTTACCAAGGTGTTCTCATTCTCCGAACCCCCTATTATACAACAACGAATGATTGTATCTCTGTCTGTTTTTTTCGGACGTCTTGTTCATTCACACTCAAACTCATTGTGTGCGTGTGAACTCTTGTCGACTGTATTTTTAGAAAAACGGGCGGAAAAAATGTTAGGGAATGAGAATAGGAAGTGTAGTTAGCCTTGCAACATTTAATTTTCAACATTGATGGATTCGTCCGCCTGAAGAAGAAGAAGAAAAGATAATAATCAAGAGACGCATATTATAATAGTTCTAGTTTTTTTTCCTTCAGAGAAACATTTTACAATTCCCTTTGAAATGAGAAGAGACGTATAATTTTGCGTGTTGTGTGTGTGCGTGTGTGAATTTGGGAAATACAATGTAATATGGCTTAATTCTGTGGTGTGACTCTGACTACACCACAAATACAATTTGACGGAGACGTGGAGTCTTATTAGTATGATGTTGTCGTTCATTGATTCCTCACACGGTTATGTCAGCCAGTCAGTTGTGTGTCTGCACGATTTAAACACAACTTCTTGGAAGGTGCAATAACCGTTCCCTCCATGTAAGACAAATAAATATACGAAGGTAAAACAGCAAGCTACAAATACAATATACACAGGAATGATTGAATCGAGTATCAAAAATGTGATTTGTTCATTCATACTTCTTGGACTGTCCATTAACAAGTCTTTGCACTTTAACTTCTTTTTTCCCAATCCTTCCCATCATTATTTCATCCTCATTTTATGTCTTAATCCGCTTAGTTTGAGAAAAAGCTGCTGTACACAAAAAACACATTGTGGATTTCTTGTTCGTGAATCTTGACCCTGATTTACAATACGTACAATTGACAAGGGATTGACTAGACAAATAGCTTTAAAATAACATATTCAGAGCCAATGGTAGATCAATAGGTAGTATTACTAAGTTCATAAAAAATGTATTCTGATTCAGTGATTGCAATGAAAATTCCAATATGGTATATTTAGACACCAAAAAAGTTTATGTAACTAGCTGAAACTTTTTTGAAGTCTTTGTGGCTCATGATTCTTTTTTTAGTGTTTCACAAGAAATTATTTTTACGCTGACACAACGATCACGGGGTGTAAATGGGGGAGTATTATGATCACAACTTCATAATGTCTCAAAAATTAGTTTACACATAAGGTAGACTGTGTGAGGACGCAAGATGGTTGACAAGAGGTGAGTACATTTTAATCAAAACCTCATCAGTCCGCTTAATGAATTCTGGAGAGTAAGAGAGTAAAGGAGAGAAGGGGGGATGAAAAAGTAGCAATTTTTCTTTCTCAAGATTCTTTTCTGGGAGAAATAATGACACCATATATTACTTTTTATGGACCAATATTTTATTCCTCTTCCCCACCACACACTTTTTCCTCTTTCGAGAAGTAGGGGTTTTTCTTAGTAAGTACACACAATGTATGCTACCCATTGAGAATTTACATCCTTCTAATTTTATTTGAAATTTCCTTCTTACCTTCTCAATGCATCTTCAGAAAAAAGATCCACTTTGCAAGATTTTTCCATGAGGATTTGAACTCTTTTATCAAAGGGCAAAGTGCAAAAAAAAGTTAAACAGTCATATTTCTGGTTCAGTACTACAATATAATATGTATCCACTATCTACACAACCAAAAGATGGTATTAAGTGTGTTCATGCTATCAAGATCATTAGTGCGTGTACAAGTTTCCCAGCCTCCCAGCTTCCCTAATAATAATAAGGATGATGTGACTGACTGTACACAGTACAAGATTGTGTGTCCTCAATGCAAAAAAGGAGACAAGTTATTATCCGACGAAAGGTAACAGAGGGAAAGAATTTGGATTTCATGCTCCATTCCCGTTCATAGATACAGATATTTATATTTATATATAGAAAGAGGAGGAGAACTAAATCTGTATACTGTGTTGTATTGGAGGAGGACGTCTTGTTACATGATCAAATGTCCTGGTGAAATGTGGTCTCAGTTTACAAGTACGTTGACGCATAATCCAAATCTCGAGCCTCGAGTCTAGTCTCGCTACCTTTGACAATGATGACTCAGGAATGGGACTCAGTATGCGTAGGAAGATCTTTCGCTCTTTCTCTCTCCTTCACTTCCTACATAATTATATGGCATACGTTCCCAGGCTCAATTCTCCCCTCCACACACACACACACGCAGACACGTACAGGTTGTGAAGGCACGTCGGTGACTACAACCAATTTTTTCCCTGTATTGTACATCATGGGCTAAACCTCCTTTATAATGTTATGAAAGATTTTATGGAGAGCGTCTTCAGGCCTTGAGAGTTAAGGAGAGTCGTGGTCAAGTCCCAATTTGTCTACACAATTTTATGACATGGAAGAAGTGTCTGCAGGCAGAGACAGACTTTCCTGATCTGTTAAGACTTCCCCATCCCGTTAAGTTCAAACTAATGAGCAAGAGCTTGGACAATATTGCTTCATTTATTGAGTCATTTGGTAAAATTTACGAGGATGTTTCAGTGATGGATTGGACGGTCATGTTCTTGACTTGATTCCGTGTACGAAAATGTGTGTATTATAATGAAGATACACAGAAAGACATACACACGCATTTTTCTCGTGTACGTTTTAAAGCAAGTAGTTTTTGAAGAATTAAATTGCGAAGCAGCGACTATAAAATTCTTTTTTCTGTGTCCTTTACTTATTTCTATGTCCAGTATCAAAATGGCTTGAAATGGCAATTTTATATTATTAGATACTGCATGGATTCCAATCCAAATATAAAATGGCACAATTTCGAATTTTGGTTGTTACGGACGTCTGAACAGTGGAATTCAGATTAAAAGTGTGGGTGCGTAAGTGCGTGTGTGGTTTTGTTAGACTATCTATGAAATCTGACTAAAAATTCGTTCCATTGACTTTAAATGTGCCCCCCCCACACACGGGACAAAACCTGGGACGTGACAAATCTTTTTGTGGTTGACAATGCAATAGAGTTCACATGATAGGCTAACCTAGATCACGGTTGAATATCATCAAAGAATTTGAAATTTAATTTTCAACAAAATCCCTAGACTCAATCCACCCCTACAAAGAGAATGAGTTGAGCGGTCAACATGGTTGACACTTTAATCTTTGACTATGTAGCATGGCTTTTTCGGGGAGTTAAATGAGTTTTCTCCAGAGATGTACACGCGCGTGCACTCAACAAGTCAACAAATATGTATGTCCTGTCACGTAATAAGTGGAGCCTTCATAGTTCACAACGGAGGAGGAGGAGGAAGCGTGAGGGTGATTATTGAAATTTTGATGACCTGCCAAAGAGAGACAAATTGAATAGCTTGATGCAAGAATTTAAGATTTTCTCAGCCAGCTCCTTCTCTCCTCTCAGTGGTCTCAGTGGTGAACAGTGTTTTTGAATTATGTGGTGAGACTCCACAACTCACACTCTCAAGTCTTCTTGCCAAGTCGTTCTCGTTAAGAAAATTAGTGCACAACACCAACTTTCACCGTTTCCTGAGTGGGTAGATAATTATGAATTCTAACTCCCACCCTCTTAAATTTGAAATGAAAAGTTGATGAATACACATAGCACCAGCCTAAAATCGAGTTAAGTCCTTCTTAAATTGAATTCGAATTGATCGTAATGTGATGTGTAGAAAATCGTGTAGCATAATTCTACGGTACAAAATGGGACTTACTCCTCCACTTTCATCTTTACAAACACACATTTTTGATTTTTCGAGAAAGTTTGTAGATAAAAAGAGAAGGAAAGGAATTTGAAGCCTATTTTAGCTCGACTGATGTTTAATACGACTTTAATGAGAGATTATTAATAATGTGAACGTGAGGTTGTGGATGAGGAAGAGTTCTAACCAAAATATCCTGTACAACACGAGGCAATGACAAGAATGAGGATGTGTGAGTCAGTGAGTGAAAGTGTTACTTCCCCCCACTTTCTCTCTCTCTCTCTTGGATGAATTTGACGAGAAGTAGACGGTGTTTGTGGGTGAAAGGCTGTCACGTTGTTGTAACATGAGAGGTATGCCTATGGAATTTCCGGGTCTGTTTATGAACCCCACAAGCACACACGCTCTCTAAACACTCTCTACAAATTAACCATACGTCTCATTATTCATAATTTTATTTGGAAACCCATGACAACTAATAAGAGTCTCCCACTCAGACTCTGTACTCGAATCTATGCACTTCGTTGAGAGAGAAACTATTGAGCTGGAAAATAACTGAATGCTCGAAGAAATACAAATTTTCTCTCCTTTTCAATTCTCTCACTAAATTTTCAATAATCAAAATTCCCAATTTTGACTAGTCTTCCATTTTGTTGCATATGAGAATTGAAGTGCACTCGTCAAAAATTTTTTGGTGTACTTCTTTATGTAACAGAATATCTGGTTTGGATATAAAATGTTAATTTATATGACTGTCGCTAATTTAATGATGACTCTATAAGAGGATTTATTATGACAGGTTCACCAGGTCTTCCTAGAAAATGGTATAGAGATCATTTGGTTCACTTGAAGATTAGAAAGAGAAGATGTGAATTCTTAAAGACGCGATGTACTGGTGGCTTCATGTTGACGTCCATTTTTGATTCCAAACTCCTTTTATGAAGAGCAAATTTAATTAATTAATATAGTTGACTAGAGAGGAAAGAGAAACATGATGCGGAATTGTAAATAATTAATTTATGTTGTGCAAAAGTGGAGGAAAGGATGTTGATGTGTGGGTTCAAGCTCCTTGTCATTTCGCCGTTGTGCTTTCTCCAGTTTGGATCACAAAAATTACTGCATAGTAAAAATAATTACCTGAGCTCATCCACCTCATCGACTTTATTAAATAAAAGTGACAGATTCGATTTAACTTTAGTTTAATTGCACTCCCCGATAAAAATCAATTTTGTATCGTGCAAATTGGGCTCTTGTATTTTTTCCCCGATGAAGAGGAGAATAATCGATAAGATGAGTATTCTTAGTCAGGGCTACGACCTGTTCATTCCAATAACCTCGGTTAAATGAACTGACGAGTCAATTCATGGGCTCCAAAAGAAAATTCCAGGTCCAATAATAAAATACTGGGTAATAAATATAGTCGTTTCTACACTGTGTCTTAATAAATACTGTATGACTGGTATGTTGTCCATTATTAATTAAATTGGATCTCTGAGTATTCCTCCTCTTCTCTTCCTTTATTCCTGGATTGAGTAGATCAAGTTAAAAAAAGATGATGAAAAATATATCCCATCCTCTCTTTTTCTCACACTATGCATTAAGAGTCAAAAAGAAGAAAGACGGAGGGCTAACATCCACTCCGCCCATTTCATTTCTTATTGTGTGAATCTCTTTCTTGTAAATAAATAATAAAGGAAGGGAAAGGTGGGGAATATATATTCTTCGTGACAGGCACATGACGGCTCCTTCCTACCTGGAAGCACACGCACACAGGTACGTACACACAATCTAACAACCCACGCAATAAGTTTCGTCGAAAGAATTAGAAATTTTTGGAGGAAACCAACAATGATCTCAAAGGAGTTGAAATTCTTTGGATGAGCTTCAAACAGAATTGTTTTTAATCAAATTATGTCAAACAAGTCTCAAAGACAGAGAGAAAGCATTGACACCTCCTGTTTAAATCCCATTAATTTGAAAGTTCTTTCTTCTTTTCTTTGAACTTTGAACAGCTTCAATCAAATTGGATATATTGCATTTATACAAATATTTATTTAATTAAAAAATTATTTTGATAGCGTTCAAAATATTGTAAGACGCAATATAATGTAAGACAATTTGTCTTTACCAAATCATTGAAACTACGCATAACTCCCAATTTGTCACAAATCTGTGTTTTTTTAAGAAAATGTAGCAACGAATCTAGAATCCGTGTTTAAAAATACAATCCAATTGCTCACAATTTTACAAAACAGCCTTGACTTCGTCCAATGGCAGGAAAGTGGAACATCTCAAAGGATTTGACAACTGTACAAGAAGTACAACAGCCTCCAGTATTAAATCGTCAGATTCTTTCTAAGTATATACAACTTATACGCAAAAAAAACATTTTACTTTCTCCCCAAACTTGAACCTGTCTTGCTACTTGGATGGGTGAAAGTGAATGTTTTTTCCAGGATGAGATGTTCACTGGAAGAGTAAATGAGTTGAGTCAATAACCTGTCAAGTTGATTTGATTTGACGGAGTAGCAAAGAAGGAAGAATGTCTTTAGTTCATTTATAAGGGAATGTAAAGAAAGATGGGAAGTTGATCAAACTAGTTAGTCTCCTTTTACTCACGGTTCTCCCTCTACACGTGTGTCCTCTCAAAGATGAGAATAAAAAAATTTACGTATCTCTCTATAATCTCTGCATAATGCTGACTCTATTTGTACATTTGAGTGTACAGATGTTATCTTTGAAAATCCGAGCTTTACCCCTCTGTCTTCCTTTGCCCATATTCTTAAATGGAAGAGAAAGGCAATTCCGAGTAAGATTCGAGAACATAGTGAGAGGGAAAGTGGGTAGAGTGGTTCAATAGTAAAATTCCATCACAAATCCAGCTTAAATTTCCAAGGGTTCCGTTTAGATTGCTTTTTAATCGGGCAGGCTACAAAGGGATGAGTTTTTGGAACATCCTTCTTCTTTAGAGTCAGGTCAATTGGGTTTATACCCCATAAAAGAATTTCACTGGAGAATCAGAGATGAGTCACAATTTGAATTCTACTTTCACCTAATTCAAATTTCAACCTTCCATTCAAATATTTGGGATTAAAAAAATATTGGGTGAATGGTAAATGAGGTTGTATGTTACAATTCATTATGCGTAGCATCAATCAAAGTGCTTTTTGTTGTACATTATCATATGCCGTAATTTTCTTTTTTCTCGATTTGAGCTCTTCGAGGATTATTATAAGACAGCCATAGAAAAGATTGTCCCAGGGTTGAAGTTGTAGGAATTACGGTACTTGTACATCATAGAGATTTTTGAAAGGTATCAAATTGAGAGTGCCGTATGTAGTATTGGAAGGAGGCTTAGTGTGATGGAAAGAATGAGAAAGTACAAAATTTCCTGTCAGTTTCCCAGTGACTTGATATCTGAATGTGAGATAGACATGATCATTCTTGTGTGAGATGCACTCACACAAGAATAATCATGTAGATAACAAGTGTACTCCATTATAATTTACTGCTCATAATTTTCCGGTTGGGCAAAGATTTTCCTGGGATTTGTGTGAGTGATGGTATGGAGTGCGAGAAAACTGAAAGAGAGACGCCACGCAGTAAAAGTCCCACACATACAGATACTCCACACAAACACAGGCATAAGGTAATGGATTAATGATTAATGAATCTCTCTGGCTGTCACACACACACAGACACACATTTTTATAACCTAATAACTATCCACATGATCTACCCCCACAACAGATTGTGTACATGACCCTCTTGATCCGATCCTCCTCTGTGGGGATGAGGAGGATAAAGTTGTACAAGATGCAACTAAACAATTATTGAACATGAGAAGTGTATATACGCACTCACACTCCTTTCACTCTCAGAAACACTTTCTCCAGCTTAAATTCATGGCAGAGGGAAAAGCCACTTAATCGTACAGCAGTGGTGATAATCGAAAATCAATATTAAACTATTTTACGGCTTTCCTCTTTTACCCTTATTTTTAAATGTACATTACAGTAGGATGGTTTTAATACCGACTCCTCTATTCTACAATATCTAGGCGGGTTGTGCGTCTTCCCCGGTTCCCAGGGAAATTCTGTGTCGACTATTTATCAATATTCAAAATATCCAGGGTACTGTCCTCCAAGCTAGGCACAAGGATGTATGTGAGGACACACACGCCTTGTTATTATGAAAGACAATGGAATGGGGTTGAGGAGAGAGTGTAGCTCTAAATCACAATTAATCCCAAATCCCAGGTTACATAACAATGAAAGATTTATGGAGAACACACACTCGTTATATGAGACAACTTTTCCTGGCTACGTCTCCACACACGACTCGGTGGGTTATATCATCTCTGATGGTCTCTATCATCCTCTCACCAAGATGCCCCTAACAAACCCATATATCCATTCCATTCTTTGGTGGAACAAACTGAGGAGTTTTACATGTTTTTTTTGCAAGGTTGTGGACTCTTCAGGTATGTACAACGCATCAGTGTGTGTGTGTTTGCGTGGGTATGCAAGTGGTGGGAGTCAGTCTGAAAATACATTAGCCATTCCACGCTCATGTTCTTCCTTTTTTGGAGGTTAGAAAATGGAGAAAGGGGGAGAAAATCCGTGATTCACGAGCGGCTTACTAAGCACTGAATACATATGAGGAAGAATATATTAAATAAAAATGCAGTGAGGAAAATACTCCAATGTTTCTCATTTAGTAAACTTTCTTCCCCTCTCCTTTCTCCTTCTTGACAGTCTCCTCACCAAATCTCATTTCGTCGTGGTTAAATTTATATATTTTTCCATTTCTATTGGAATCCTGGATCCTGGATATTTGTGTGTGTGTTAATTTGTCAAGGAATACTAAAAAATAAAGTTGACAATTGCGTGTGTCTCTCCCTATTTGTGTCTGACTGGTCACGCTAGACTTTCACTGCTCACTTAAATTACCAACTAATTTTGGCAGTTGACGGAATAATAATAATTTATTTCTTCTAATTCCCTATCAAACCTTGTTACACACACACGCATTATACATACATACGTGTGTCTGTATCCAACTCCAGACTGAGTTGAACATTTGGAGGAGAATAATTTAATGGGCTTTTCTCTTCTTTGAAAACCTTTACAAATGACGGAGAATGGAGGAATGTGCCTCGTCATTCAGGGAGGACTTTTTGCTGCCCTTAACTGTCTCCAAGAACATACCTATAATTGGGAAGGATTATTTATTATTATCCTTTTGAAAATTCCACCTCCAATTAATCTTTTTCCTTTTTGGATCTTCAAAAGGAGACCATTTTGACTTGAGTCAAGTCAGTCCTTTATACAATGGGATGACATGGACAGTTCTATTGAAGAAATGTATTTAATTATATACCTAATGAAATTCTTCCTCCCCTCTCATCTACGTCAAGTGTCATCTAAACATCCACTTCACAAAGGTTTACAAGGGTTATCCAACTACAGAGTCATAAATTTGATGAGAAGGACAAGAGAAGAAAGCACGACGCTCTCAAATGTGAATTCAGTGAGTAAAAACGTCCTCCTTTTCAATTGACAATTGTGAGTGAAAAATCTGACAATTTCGAGCAGTCCCGATTGGAAAAAAGCAAAAGTGTAGGAATTTGTCACGAAAAACGTTTGTCATTCAAGTTTCTGTCTTTCAACATCTCATCTATTAAAGATTGCAAGAAAGAATTTCTGTAAAAAAACGTTTTTTGAAAACATTTTTAAAGAAATTCCAATAAAATCAATATCTCATTATTTTCAACTGTATGCACGAAAAAAATATTCACTTGATAATGAAAAGGGAAAAACAAGAAAAGTCTATTTTTGCCAAAAGACTTTCGAACCCACAACGCAAAATCCTTCCTCGGCAGAAGGAAGCCACATTGACGTAGGTCGTAAACAGGGCAAAGACAAGAGGGGAGGGAGGGAGGAAACGTTGATATTATAAAAGAGAGAAAGAGGGTGCAATTACCATAGTTGTAGTGTTTCCCACGACATGTTACATCCTGTATGTACATACCTCGGAATTTTGTGTTAGAGAGACTGGAAGGAGGGTTTTGGATTAAAATTTGCTCAAGGGAGTCGTAAAAGCTTTCAGCGGAGACTGCATCGGAGTGTGAGGGAGGATGTGTCTGTACTACTCTGTACATATGCATCTCATTATCCTTTCCCTGTAATACAAGAGACACAGATGGGGAAAGAGAGAGAGACTTTTCCCTTTCCGAGCATTTTTTTTTTCTTTCACTAGTTGAACACGTCATTCCCTCCCTCCTTCTTTCTCTTGTGTTCTTCCGCTCCTTTCTCCTACCTTCTTCGATCCCTTCTCACTGTCGTCATTACAAGCTTATGTACATGTATTTACTATTTACCCTCTGGACTAAATAGAAGATCAAATTCATCAGTGGCACTTAGTCCTTCCTTTCTCTCTCTTTCACTTTCACTCTGTCTGGATATAGAGGTGGGCTTTGTGGAGTCTAATTTTTTTCAATTAATAATAGAGTTCATTGAACAATGGAAACAATTTCTGCTCTACTCTCCCCTCTCAATACAATACAATGTCTTGGTCAATTAAGCGTAGCCGAACATGGGAAAAAATAGAGAAGGGAAAAATCCAAACAATGGAAGCATTTTCATGTTTTTCGTACACTCATTGATCGTTAATCTCACAGAAACTTTTCCCTAGTTTCTTTTTGATTGAGAAGTTTTCTCTTTTACTTTCTTTCTCCTTTGTTTTGACTACTTCGAACCGAACCGAAGAAGGGAAGGAAGGACAATACATCCATTAAGTTTTCAACTGTACTTCTCACATTAATTGCCAAAGTTTTTTTTCTTGTTTTCTAAATTTACCTGTCCATCCTTCATTCTCTCTCTCTCTCTCAACCTTGGATTGAATAAATCCAAGAATTCCAGTTGTCAAGCTTTCTGCATGTATTTCTAATTCAATTGACAGCCAATTATCTTTTTTTCCCTGTTGTCAATAATAATTGTTGCCAATTACACAACAACACGAAATTCGCATGTTTTTGAAATGAAATTACGTACAAATTTTACATGAGTATAAATTATGTTGTCAGGAACATGACGTTGAACTCGGAATGCGTGTTTGTGATAACTTGTTGAAGAAAGGTGATTGTTTTTTGTGTGTTGACTAGTATTGATTTTTCTTTGAAGACGTTGTACGAGTTCCCCTTGACATTCCCTCCTCCTCTTTTCTCTTTCTCTCTCCTGATCACTTCAGTCGAGTCATCTTGAATTCTGACTTTCTTCTTTTCTCTGAGATCCTTCTAATATCTTTGACTTTCCCTTTCTCTTTTCTTTTCTCTTTCCCTCTCTCTCAAAGTCTGGAGAGTGCGTTTGTACAAAAGTTCTTCTGGGTTGTTTCAATGTTTCTGTCTCTTTTCTCAACTTTCTCTTTGTTGGCTGGACATTTCCGTACTCCTTCTAACCATGGCCTCCTTTGTACTAGTGATTGATCAGGCTGAGAGTTTAATGGATATGAGTTGTTTCATAATTGAATGAACCTTTATCACTAATGGCCCAATATTAATGTAAATAAATAATGTAGCAAATTGGAAAAAAAGACGAACACTCCCATTAGATGGATAACATCAATTTTGTTGGGAAAATGTCTGGGGTATTATTATAAGGTATACGGTAGATGCGTGTGTATATATGGCACACTAAACCTCATCCAGACTTGAAGATGTGAGAGTCTTTGGTTTGGAGGATGAAAAAGTTTTCCTTTAAATGTTTCACTAGTCCTCCTCCTCCTCCTCTTCTTCCTTATCTTCCATGCCAATTGCCATTGCCTTATAAATAAGGATTTGAGAGTTTCTCGGGTCGAGTTAATTTTATTCATTATCTCTGGAGACTCTGACGTTCTACATGTACATGGGATGGAGAGTGAGGGAGCCAGAAACAGAGAGACAGAGGAATTGAGCCACAATTAATTTAATATTTTCCTCTTCTATATCCTCATACTCCCTTCACTTAACTAGGCGCGAGTACGTTGCCAAATAATACCAAGGAAAATACAGTGCATTGTGTGTAGGAGAGAGAAGCACCCATGGCACTTTCATACATTTTGTATTTACACACTGTATTCCCTTTTCCCTTCCTCTTGCAGACACAAAGTTGGCACAGAGTCGAGATTGTCCATGGGGGCAACTTTTTATCTGATGTGACTGATGATGCTATTCAAAGGGAGAGAAAGTCAAGAGAGAGAAGACCGCATATTTGTTCAAATGATTAACTGGTACTGAGTTCAGAGGGAAGGGACACAAGGAGAGAGAGAGAGGTTGAGTGTGTTTCAAAATCAACTTTAATTGTGGAATAAATTTTGGGGTTTCGAACGTTGATTTACGAGCCGGATTTGCATTTGAACCTTTTCTAGAGAATTTTCAGTCAAGGGGGTTAAAAGTCTTGTGTCTTGGTTTTTTTCTTCAAAATATTACGCAGGACTCACACAGTCATTAGTTTTCGATGAGAAAGTAAGGAGAGAGAGAAAGAAGGTGCAAGGCTAAAATTGCACACACACACACACATTCAAAGTATCCAGGTACATCCAATCCCTTGGGTTGTTGTGTGTGTGTGTTGGAGAAACTGGAGAGCCATTTCTGGAATTTATGAGGGTCTAACGGAGAGATGGGTAGAATTTGACTTGAGACGATGAGCAGACCATGAAGGGAAAGGGCTCCTAGTGTGGGAACCCATGCATGGAATCCGTGATCAAGACTTATTCTATCTATAAAAGTAGCTTTTCTCTTAGTGCAATGAAGCTATTCGATACTTTCTCTCTCTCTCTACTGATCGACCATGGATGAAGTAAAAGTTTATTAGATTCCTATCCTCTTACCTAATGCGTTCTGGAATACTCAGTCTTTCCCTCAACTTGACCTCCTCTCCCACCTCTCTATACATGTATAAGCTGACTATAGGGAAAGTTTTTTTCTTATGCGGCCAAAATCGGAGTGACTTGAAAAATTCGTAGGGAGAGAGAGAGGGGGAAGGTTTCTCGTCTCGAATCCTAGAAGGATTTATCGAGAATGTTGCATGATCGTAAAAAAATCGACAAAGAAATTAACGTATGGTTTTCATAGGATGGAGAAAGTGCAAACTTTCTCTCCATGTCCATGTCATATAGACATTACAATTACTCCCGGCTGTAGCCCTAGTATTTTTTATCTTGGAATTTTTGACGGTCAGTAATTTTTCACCAAGATAAATACATCAAATGTGGAGTGAACGAGACTCTGCCTTTCTCTCTATCATTGAAGAATGTTCCTAAGGAAGAAGAGGTAGTGTACAAGCACAAAGTACAGCCATTGTTGTTGTACGGTATCTCTATCTGTTCTTACTTGACCTTGCGAAGGAAACTCTTTCAACGATTTCCGAGTATTCGGCTAATTAAGTGGCTGCTTTGGTTTGAGGCTCTAAAAACAAGAGCCTACATGTCTGGGACGCTGGGTATGTAGCATCATCATTGACGTGTGTGTGTGTGTTATCTCATAATGTGGAATGAAGTTAAAAGGAATCGTTACCCTAGGATTGTTTTAATCTCCGTCACGAGTAACTATTTGTGGGCTGCAACGACTTGTCATTAACGACTCCGTCCTACACAACATGAAAAGGACTGAGTGCTCATTTTGTCTTCTAATGGGTTTCTCTGAGAAGCTTTCTCTCCACAATTTATTGTGACCAATCGATATTCTTTTAATTACCAGTCATAACTCATGTCATCATCCTCACCACGTGATATTGAACCAGCAGAGAGTTGACGTAATTATTTAGGATCATTAAGGTATTTGCTATTGCAGGAAAGAAGTAATGAAGTTGTCTGTTGTGACGGGAAAACTGGGGTTTCTTGTGTTAAATGAATTGTTGTTACACTGTAGTTAATTTGAGGACAATTATGTTTTTATAATGAGGCTCATTGTACTCTGATTTTTATGGTATGATATGCTCAAGAGTCAGTCACAATTAATGTACAATTAGCATAATGAAGTTAATTACTCCTATGGAGAAAGTAGAAGAATTTGTGAAAAGAGAAAGTAGAAGCTAGACTTTAATTTTTAAAGAGAATTCTTTTCGATTAAAGACGTCACAAAGTTTCTGACAGAAACAAATAATTTTTTAAAGAAAAAATCAACTACTCGTGGAGGAAGAGAACGATTCCGGTTACATATCTCAATATAACCACCACAATCAATTACAATAAAAATGTTTCTCTATTTTGTTGGCTTTCCATTATTAAAGTACGTTTATGTACATGACTTCATTTCCAATTCCCAAAAGTATTGGAGACCTTTCTTTATAGGAGGTTCTTTAAAGGAAGCACAGTCAACAAAAAAATGATTACAGTGAAAAAAACTTTCTCCTTTGTGTACTGTCTTTGTTTTCTTTACCCCTACTTCTTTTCTGAGTTGACGAAAAAACTTAGAATCCCGACTTTTTATCCTTTTTAAATTTGCATTTGCCATCATCTATCAAAGCAGTGCAGAGAAATCTCCAATATGTGCTCAAACCCACGAAGTTTCTTTATCTTGGCTGATACAAAGATGAGACGGGAGGTATCTAATATTTAAATCTTCCAAAGAACACAAGCTTTCTCTGCTACCCAGATTCTCTTCCTTTTAGAATGAGTGTAACCAAATATTTTACCAAGGAGAATGAACCAAATTCACACGCTTATCTCTTCTATATTTTTGCATATTAGGCTGAATTTTCCTTTATAATGAAACCTGGGGAATCATGACTTTATTCTGCCGTTATCTGATGCAGCCCACACAACAAATTTTTGATCATGTATTTCGATGTACTGCTCAACTAACGAGATAATTAAATTTAAACCAGCTCAAATATCAATATTTTGCTTGAACCTTTAAAGACCTTTAACTTGTAATTTGCCTTATATAATGTTACGTCATTCCAAGAACATTATGTAACACGAATCTTGCATGTATGTATAGAATTCTAATTGAAATTACATAAACAATGCAAAATGCAGTCAAAACGTGCTCATCCGTATAGTGCCGAATACACATTTTTCTGGGCAAAAACGAACATTATTTCAACGAAACGTTTGTCAATTATCTTGTGGAAGGAACGAATAATTGGACTTGACTACCCAGAGTTTGGTGAATAGAATAAAACTCTCATGAATACACCCACCAACTCTCTCTCTGTGTTTCTATCTTATTGAACAAAACGAACATTTGATTCTAATCGAATTAGTCTTGGGATTTTATGGGGGTGTCTGTTTGCATCAAAGGAAGAAGGGAATTTGTGTGTGTGTCCTTTTCAAAAGATACGTTTGTGAAGACGATTGATTTGTTTCCAAAAAAATTGCTGGATTTTATTTCCTCATTCCTCACCTCACTTTGTGAAATCCTGCCTTCCTTTCACCGCATCCTCTTCCTCCCTTTCAAATCCTCTCGTTCACTGAGAGGAATTTTTACTGTCTGCTTTCTTCTTGTTGAAGACAAACGTTTTTTACTCCTAATCCTTCCTCCATACTCGACTCACCTTTGATGTCCAGAGGTCATTGACAAGTCTGGAAGACGAAATGTCTCCCTCTCTAACGTCGAGTTGGTGAAAGAAAAAATTTCTCTTTTCCGTATCCACCCACAAATTTTTTTCTTGTGAATCCTGACCAGTCCTTACTGGTTGTGGATCCATAGCCAGTTATACTCGAATAGAGAATAACTCAGGCTCGTTCTCAAGCCATTGTCAAAGTCAGAGGGATGAGGGGAGACTATGAATTATCTGAGGACAAATCTGGAGGGGAGGGATAAATCTTGGTGAAAGTACTTTACGCCTCCACAACACAGGGAGAAAGGAAGTAAAGTTGAAAAATATGTTTCATCACAATACGTACTCAGCTTGAATGTGAAATTTTGTCAAGTAGCAGCCCTCTCATTCCCACAGTGGAGTGGGGAAAAAAGTTTATCTTTACTTTTGATGTAGAGGAGGAGGAGAAAGAGAGATTGAGGACAGTTTAAAAAAATATTAGACGTTCCGTAGGTGAGCTTTGAGGATTTTGACGCTTTTACCCCTCCTCCCTTCCACTTTACATGTTTCTAAAAACGTGGATTATGCTTTCTTGAGAGGGTAAAAGGTTCATTTATACCACACTCTCTACCTTTATATTGCCCTTCGACCTTCAACTCTTTGGACAAGCTAAAATTTTAAATACAGCTTTTCAAACGAATAGCAGTTTTCACTTTCCAATCGTAGAAACTCAAAAGCCTTCCATTTAAAATACACTTGTAAATAATTATTAGAGGTGTAATTAGCGCATCCTTTTGAATAAGACTGTAATATTTGTCCGTTATGAAATCTATCTGGTTTGATGTGAAATATTAACTTCCGGATTCACAGAAACGTACTTACAGTACACTCAAAAGATTCCTGTGTGACCAAAAGTGAGCCACGTGTCCGCTTTGACTTTGTCTGTGGTCAAAGAGGTGCTCATGGGACAAGTGAAAGCAATTCCAGTAATTCCGTCTGTCATTAAATTACATTGTAAAGATGGATCATCTTCTTTTCCGTGAAAATTTCCTCATTCACTCTCCGAAATTAAATAAGACTTCTAACTAAAATATTTACATTCGAAGAGACAAAGAGATACAAAAAAGTGTGGGTTGTTTGACCCTCACCCCCCTCAAAATCTCCTTTCTGATAATTTCCAATTTGAAACAAAAAGCCGTGACCTTTCAAGATCACTCAAATTTTAGAGTACTCGTGAGGATCAGAAGAAGAAAATTTATTTGTCACAGATGGTCGACAGTCCATGACGACGGAAGCGTAAGACCACTCACTATTTCTTTGTGGTTCGCGCCTTTTTGGACCTGCGGTGGTAAAAAGATGAGAAGAGAAAGAAGAGAATTAAGTTGTCCTTACTTAAAGAGAAAGTCTTCAAAGATCCTGATAGCCACTCTCGCAACTCTCAAGTGCAAAGGTCCTAGACCAAAGTTTTCGACGTCTCTCTTTCTCTCCCACACACACACACAAACACACAATCAGTGAGAAAAATGAAAAGACTTTCTATTAAATGGGTATTGTAGGTATACTTAGTCTTAGTATTGCCTCAGCCAGACCTTTATATATAAATGGGAAGCGTTGTGTGTGTCTGAATGTAAATGTGAAAAAGTTTTTTCCGGAGAATATCATACACACTTTCACCGATCCCCCTTTAATAGGTCCCAAGGTACACCCTCTTGACTCCGGCATCCCTGTGTGTGTCTGTGTGTACACACAAACTCACGCGTAAAAATTGGGTGTGTAACTCTTTTTTTTTCATGTTGTCACATTAGTGCCCCATGAATGGTTCATTGCGATGGTTGCAAAAGAAACCTTGGGCCAAGATTAATGTGGTATAGGATAGAAATTGGTTTCCTTTCACTCCGTCTTCCCCTTTACTAAATCAGCTGGCTAATGAATCCAAGAATTTTCCCATGATAGCCTGGCATCAGGGAAATTGGATTGGAGGAGTGGAGGAGGTTGTACTATATAAATATTTTTGTGCGTCTCATTCCAACCCATTAATTGGCTTTTTGAAGGTGTGTAAGCGTTGAAGGGTTAAAGTAGCATTTATATTCTATTCAACAAAAACAAGACGTAAATAGAAATCGAGTACAATCAAAACATATTGTCTGGATTTTTGTGACGAAATATTCCAGAAAATTGAGTTTTGGAATTTAAAAGAAATATTTCTGAATAATGAATTTATTTGCATGAATCCTCCCACGCCCATATTTACGATTGACGGTGGATGGAATCCACCAAGGAATCCATAAACTTTGGAAATGTGTTGGAAATTGTAATGTCACATTATTTTGGTGAATGATTTTATTTAATTAATTTTTCAAATTTTTTTCCAGACGGTCGTGTTCCACGTGGGTATAGGACCATTCCAAAGTGAGTGACAATAATTTTTGAAACGCCTACGCATTTCTCAAAAACTTTCAAATTTTCCCCAATGACATTTTCTTCTTTGACTTATCGTCGTTCCACTTGTGTTTCTTTTGGGAGACCAAAAGAGAACTTTTGATTAACAAGTGTCAAAAGTTTTTGTGAAATTTTTAATTTACAAAAATGTTCTTCATTCTAATTTCCAGCTCCTTTCCACCAGTGTGTGACGTACGGGTTTTACACGGAAGACTGGCAGGAACAACTGTACGCAATTTTCACCCTCGTTTGCATGTTCATCATTCCTCTATCCGTTCTCATCGCCACCTACGTCCTCACCGTCTGCACCCTCCATCGTAAGTCAATATTAATTAAATTCATTTGTCCAATTACGCTCTCAGTTTCCCTTTTTCCATTCCTCATTATTTCCGTGTCAGGGTCAACTCGGGTTATTTCCACATATTTCTCCTTCCCCCCACTACATTGCATTCCTCCATGAAATATTCCCATCAAATTTTCATACAGAACAATTAACTCTCTTTTTTCATTTCTAAAAAACAAATATACTTAATGTAAACATGATAATGTTTTCACCAGCTGCTTACATTTTGCATGAATGTTTTTATGCTTGTAGTGTATTATACCTTTTTCTTCATGATATAATTCAGTGAAAGTAAGAAAGACACTTAGTAGCCCGAGCACGCACACCATTCAAATTGCAAATCCTAATTTTGGTGTCCTCTTCGTAATGAAGCAGCTGAAGAGAAAAAGTTGTGAGGGGAAAAGCCTTCTTGTCTTGTTTCGTTTCGTTCTGTCTTGTTGTTTTTGTTCTGTTAGCCCTCCTGGCTATCAAACTTCTCTCTCTCCATCCAGTCTCAGTCTTTCCAAACAAAGCGAGTGGGAGAAAGACAGGGAAAGCAGAGGGAAAGGCGGTCTCCAGACAAAGCTTTATTTTCACCAGTCACTGAAGGGGCCGAGCCATAGCTTGGTTGAAGAGGGAAGGAGGGAGATAACACGGGGCGTGGATGTCAGAAAACGTTTATTCAAAAGAAGTTGGAGGTTAAACAGTGTGTGTGTGTGTACTCAGTGAATCATCCTTATCATTGCACACTCTTCTCACTCTTCTCTGTTTCCTGTCCTTAACCCGATAAAAAGAAGAACAAGTATCATTAAGAGTGTGTGCGTGTGAGGGAACACTTAACTTTCCGGGAGGTGATTCAGAGGGGGAAGAAGATGGAGGAGAAGAGAAAGAGACACAGCTTCATCCTGGCCATTGTGGCTTAATCCATTTACAACTTGTATGCACAACAGTATTTATTCATGATTCTGGATTCGATGGGGAGAAAGTCAGTTGGCCTAAGAGACAGGGTGAAAAGAGCTTGTCAGTTTTGTATGTAGAGAGTAGCAAAGATTTTTCTCTTCTCCTTCCGCCATTTACTTCATTAACTGCTGTGTGTGTGTGTGGTGGGTGGGGTGTGGTGGAGCTTAAAGAGAGATGGTTGCTCAATGGATTATTGTTAGTGGGTAACCTACTTGTAGATAAATTGTTGTTGAGTGGTTTATAGTGTGTTGATACTGTGTGGAGTGTCTGCGAACACTTGTACGTCTACACAGAAGCTAGTGGTGGTCGTGAGAGGTGGGAAATGGGATGTGGCTCTTCTCGGAATAGTTAATGATTTTGAGAAAAATGAAAGTGAGCCTTGATTTGTAGGACAATCTCCGTCATTCCACGTGCCAACTCCATCTCCTTCCTCTCTCTTCCTCCATCATGATGTACTGTACGTACACAAAGGCGGAGATATGGAGCTCTCATAAAAGTCGAATGAACTCAAACGTTTTCAATCCTCTGTTGTGTCTTGTGGGTGCCAATGGTAATGACATGAAAGATTCAGCAACACACAAAAGCCTCTCTATATATATAGGTAACCTATGATAGGTTGTGTGTGTGTGTGGTTCTCGGCGTAACCGAGAAACGTTTTGTACAGACGTTATACACACGTAAAGATACTCCACGCTATACAATCCTATGTAAAAAAAACTCGGTCATTTCCTCACTCCTCCAAACACACTTTCTTTTCATATAAAATTTGTAGACTTGATACGAAAGAGGTGGACTGTAAATACGTGATGAGTGTAGAATTTGGTTTTCTCATTCACTTGAACCATATATGTACACATATAAACACGTTTTTCCACTTCCAGGAAAGCAGCAGGTGTTTAGTGTATTTACACTCACAGGATAGACAATACAGTGGACTCTTTCATGCGTATATTTGTTGTGTCTGTGTGCAAGTTTGTAGCCTCTATCTTGATCCACTTTACGCTCCGAATCTCTCCTGACTTTTCATTTTCATTCCAATTTTAGGAATGGAAATTAACCTATGTTTCACACACATGTGTGTGGAAGAGAGAGGGAGGGAGAGTGAGAGAGGGAGGGGGCGTCGGAGAGATTCATCGGGGAGAGAGAAACACAAAACAGAAGGCCTCTCCCCTAAGGCTTTCTCCCTGTGTGTGTCTGTAGCAGACACACATAGGTTAGAAGTTTCATTCGTCGGTACCTTGAATACATTAAAGAAAATTGTTTGTTTAAGATAGGGAACTTGTACAAGTCAGTGTGTGACTACACATGTGTGTGTGTAGTGGAGACTGAAAGTGCTACTAAACCTAATATTGAATTTTCAATTGAATCCTGACTACTACCAGCTTGCAGGAAGACAGGCTTGCGGGAATGAAGGAAAAAACTGTACAAGCACACACACACAATTTCCTATCTATTTACTTACCCTTGCCAAAAAGTTTCTTTATTTCTTTTCCTTGCTGGTGAACACCAAGAATGATAAGACGAGGAAGAAGAGGAAGCTGGAAATTGGGTGTTATGTGAAATAAAGTAGCGAGCGAAATGGAGTAACATTTATTCAGTTAGCACTCTTTATTCTCCTTCTCTTTCTCCCACCCAATCTTCATTATATGTATAATGTAGACATGATTTTCTACGACTTTTATTACCCAGTTTCCTGGGTGGAGGTGTCAATTTGGAATTCAACTTCGTGTTGACTAGACACAGAATTTTGAACAAAGTAATGAGTCAGAGTCTCATTACTGTATGTACAGCGCCGTGTCTTTGTCCAACTTCACTCTTAATGATGATAGTTGAGAGTAAACAGAAATTTCAATTTGAATTCCATCAGTTTGTGTGTTTCCTTAAATTATGGTTCACTCCTGACTAGAGTGAACGCTCAAATTGAAATTGATGCTTAGTTTACTTGAACAGAGAACAATATTCATCAACTTTACTGTATTGATGTAATTTTGTTTGAACTGTTCAAAAGCAAATATTAGTATAGCTTAAATACTTTTTTTCACTTTAATATTTTTTACTCTGAAATTCGAACTGGGCAAGAAGACACAACAGGGGAACAAAAGAGAAAGAAGGGAAAATAAAAGGAAATTGCACTCAAAATGGAAAAATGTGGAGTACAAAAGGAATGACGAAAGGGTCGTTAAACATGAAAAGGAAGGATAAGACGTAAAAGTCTCTCTCTACGTCTTGTAACGCTAAGACCAAAACTGAATGTACTGCAAAGATGATAAATTATTTATTATTATTCCTACAATATTCTAGAAAATATTTCCCTTCCAGTTTCAGTCTTCCATTGAGCATCATTTTATTGCTCAATACTTGATGATGACTTTCTCTTCCTTTTATCCATTCAGAAGCTTAAAATATACAAGACGGGGAGAGAAATGCATTTCTTTACAGGATGACTAATGTCTAGAGAAAGTGAATCTCTAGGAAAGATCTTTCAAATTGAAATCACGGATTTGTGAATGATTTATTAGGATGATATCATCCTGACGATATTTTACTTTTGGTATTTCATTCATCAGGAAAGTCAGGTGGATGACGGTGACGAGGAGGGATGCGAATGTCAGTGACATTCATCTCTCTCCATCTCTCCCTCCCTCTCTCTCATGTGTCACCCACTTGGGAGAGACAGTGTCACTTTCCAAGGTTGAGGGATTTGAAATCTCAAATCTTCGTTTTTTCCCACACACGCTTACAATGTACATACAACATACAGGCAGGATGATGTACTTTCACTTTGTTGTGATACAAAATCCCTGTGTGTGTACACTTCCATTCCATTTGTGTGTGTGTGTGTGTGATGGGAACCAAGTTGGAACCTAACCTAGGAAAACTGTCAATGATTTGAAGAAGGAGAGGGGGAGAAGGGAAAACCAAAAATCCCATTTGTTCTCCGTCTCAGCCGCCACACTCCTTCTCCTTGTGTACTACGTACTGCAATTTTCCTTGCCCTTCCAGCTTTCCGGAACATGGAAGCGTGAGTCGTCTGACGTTGTCATGGCATGCACGTAAGAAAATAGCAAAGTCAATTTAATTCTCGTCTCTGGATTATCAGTCAGAGTGAGAGAAAGGGAGAGTAGAAAAAACGGGGTGCTTCCGCAAAACTCAGTATGTCCGTAAATAAAAGAGTTTTCCTTGTAACTACACACACACACACAAAACATACGAGCACATCATGCATGCCATGAACACACACACACTCCCAATGCATACTGTATTATTGCAGTCAATTTGGGTTGTGTGGAGAAATATAATGGTGGTGGATTCGATGGTTTATACAAAAAAAAAGTTTTGCTGGATATTTTATCATCTTCCTCCAATGTACATGGCAGCTTCCTTCTTCCTCTCTTTCTCTCTCACAAACACACACACAAATAAGTGTGTGTAGCGTGGATTCGGATCATGTGGCAGGAGAGAGGGAAGATGTGCAAGTGTCAGGAATTCTCTGTTTCAACGTGGGAATGTGTGCCATGTACCGTAATGACTGTATTAAAAGCTTCAACGCAATTATTGCAGAAGGAGAAAGTAAAAGCAAGGGAAAATCGAAATATAGAAAGATTACTTTAGCGAAGTGTGTATTTCAGTGTATTCAAATGTGAATTTTGTAAGGGTTCACTAAGAATCCAAGGTCAGATTTATAAACAAAACTGGAGATAAAATGATACACCGTACAATTCGAATTGAGTTTAGTAGGGGGTTACAATCAAATCTTGTATGGTACACAGTTTTCTGTATACCTTCCTGTTCTATTATCTAGGGAGGTGGAAGAGAGGGAAGGTAGTTATGTTTTCTATTTGCAGTTGACTAAACTCCACTGACTTTAATGTACCATCTTTTTTTGAAATTTTTACGGCATTTTTTTTCCTTCCATTTTATTTTCCACAATAGACTCAAAAATCATAAATCTCCCGGCCACATACCCGCACACAACCCGAATTTGACTTTAATGTTGGGTGGTCTGACTGGAAACTATAGGGCCAAGAATTTTTCATTCCATTCCATTTTTTCTTGTGCTTGAGGAGGAAGGATTATCGTAGAAAATTTTAAGAGAAAAAAAGATGAAATATTACATGTTGTTGTTTCCCTTTCCCATTTTATTGAACTAAAATTGTGTTTGGTCACAGTCGGCAAGGTCAGGAAGACCTCAAGGCCATTTTGTGCTGTAAAGATGGAAAAGAAAAGAGTAGAGTAGAAGGAACGGGTGTGTCAGATTTGGATTCGTGTGGCGTCAGCAACGGAGACACTGTGTGTAGGATGACAATGACGATACAATGAAGATGATGATGACATGGAGGAAGATGATAGGAGTGAGATTGAATACAAAAAAAAATTTTTTAGCTGGAGGACAAAGGCTAGCTCCCATCTTTTTCTGTTCCCCCATGAATTGTTGTTGTTGTGGTGGTGGCGAGGGAAGAAGGGACATGGTATCAGTTCCCATGCACTTATAAAAGGGGTCTCAAGGTGTACCGCACTTTATGTTCTATTTTGTTGATACCACCGTATTCTTCTTCTCCATAATTTTTTATTATCCCTCTGATAAAGGGAGAGGGAGTTTTCCTGGAAAAAAGAAACCAGTTTTTTATAGCAAAAAAGAAGACACAATGAACTGTTGTTGTGGTGAGTGGAGGGACAGGGGCTCATTGTATGTCATCCGGATCTGGATCATTTGTGTCAGACCCGGATGGAATTTAATTTGCTAATTGGATTTTGCGTGTTTGTCATCTGATTTTGACAGGGGTTTAAGGAAACACAGTATCATACCGACAGCATAAACTTTAAATTCCAGTGAATTTGATAGTTTGTATTACATAATTTGTATATTATCTTCTACTAGTTTGTTACATGGAGGAGTAGCACAGTGGGACTCAGGAAGTTGTGTAATTGCTTTTTTAAATATTGAAATAGTTATGAACATCCATTTTTAATTATAATCCAGGAAATTACATAAAAGAGTGGTGAAGAAATATTTTTCTAATTTGAATTGAGTGAAATTCTTTGGATCACAATTCCAATAGTCGATAAAGACTATTTACAAGTTGTTCACGTTTTGTAGAATTGGAAGTTAACTACAAATCTCTGTTAGAAAAAAAATGGTTGTGAGTTGAACTGGACAAATGTAAATATTAAAAAATGTGTACTATCACCATTTCCGGAGAAAGTCAATTGAGCCTATCTCCATTGAGCTCAATTTACCATAAACGAATTTCCTTTCCACTGTACCGTGAATGACACAGTGCCTTGTATATTTTATATTAGTTTTTTCAATCCATTCAAAATGCATGGAAAGTTGACACCAGTTCAGGAAAGTTGACACACACGCGCATACACACTCCCTGCGTAAATAATAAAATAAATATGTCATATGTACGTCTGGAGGATATTTCATGACGGTTCAATTCTGAATATTTAATCTGAATAAGAATGACATTGAAATGGGTTTGAAGTGTTCTTCAAAAAAAAGGGAGACTGGGTCCTCCGCGTCAATTTCCAGCTTTAAAAAAAATACACGGAGCAAATAGAAGGAGATGAAAGGAACTGAGATATGTATCAGGGAATAGAATGAATTTTATAGATTTTCATGAATTGGATTGACAGTCTATAGTTTATTGTCTCCTTTCCCGCCCTCCCCCTCACATAAGCCAACGACACGAGACTGCCTCTCTTCGTGTGTGTGTGTGTGTTTTGTCCTGAGATGATTTAGTTTCATCATTGACACTCATGTCATCATTTATTTTTTTGAGAGGCTTCAAACGCAGAGGAGTTGAGGCTAGATAGTCTCAACTTTGAGCAGGACAGACTGGAGGTTGAAGTTTTCCTCTCTGTGAGTTCCAAATGTTCCAGTTTTTTTTATCCGTCTCTTTTTTCTCTTTCCCTGACAACAGCACAAGGGAGCAATAGAAATGGGGAGGAGGAAGAGGAGGAGGGGATGAAGGAGAACTCCTAATAAAGTTATGGAGATGAAGAAGCAGGGAGAGTCAAGGGTGGCTGGGAAGACTTTTGTATCAAAACTACAGCACAAAAATTTATATAAACAACTTCAAACGCAGACGGCGGGTGTGTGTGTGTCTGTCTGTGTGTGGCTTGACTTGGAAATACGTGTATTGAAATATGTACAATAAATTCATGTAGCGGGAGAGTCACACACACACTCACACAGAAGCGTTGGTTTGAAACTTTTTTTTTGCCCTTTTCTCTCCAAGTCGACTGTACACAGACACAAAGTACACGGTTAAGGCTGTAAGGCTGAAAGAGATGAATCATATTTTTATTCAAAAGTGAATACTTATATCAGATGGAGAGGGAATGTCGTTATTCTTTTACGTCATCGACTGTGGGTGTACTATGCATAGTTTGTGCATAAAAAATGTGTTTTTTGTGGCTCTTCTCAGCCATCAAAGAAGAGAGAGAGAGAGGGAGAAAGGAGAAAGCTGAAAAGTGTTTTCTCCGTCCCAAATAGTTTCTTCCCCCTCCCTCTCTCCTTCTTCCTACCTTGAAAATATTCCACGAAACAAGTTTGATGATGGTGAGGATGGTTGTGTATGTTAGGATGATGACCCTCTCATCTTTCTCCTTTGCCAGATGGTGAAAATAGTTGAAGAGAGTGGAGTAGAGAGTGGATATGCAGTTGAGAGTCTTCTTATCGTCTAGCTTGAGCTGAAGCTGAAGGAAAGCTGATGCTATGAATTTTCTCTCGTATTTTGTACGAGGAGGTGGGGAGGGGAGGGAAGAAAGATAGAAGAAAAAAAATTAATGATCTACAGTTTAGAAACATCTTCTTTGCACTACACACACAATGGAAGACTATGATGTCCAATGATTTTCGTCTTTAATTAATTGACAGGTAGATTGAATGAAGTAAGAAAATTTTAGTAAACTTTCCCTTTCCATCTACATTTCAGTAATTATATTACCTATGCACAACGTACAACGTGTGGGTGTACAAGGTTGAGAAAAAAATGCGTTCATATTATTTTTCAATTTGTTTCCTGACAGTTGTCAGGATTTTGTTGTAAACAAGGGGAAAGTGAAATAAGGGAAAATTTGTAATTAATTACTGATATTCCAAACTCATAATAATTTATTTGCACTGTATAATTGAGCATAGATTAATGAGAATATAAATTATGCAAGGCTTGAAGTGGGACAAACTAGTGAGGACGCAAACAAATATAACAATTTTGGGGGCCGTTTCCACCTTACCTTAATTAGTCGAATTGAAAATAGTTCAGTCTGGAATGTTTTGAACGTAGAGACAACGTACATCTATTCACCTGTCCTGCCCTTGATTGGACAAAGGATAAAATGCAAGTCAGTTGTTTTTCCATGTAATTTTTGCATCAATTTTTTTGGCAGCAGCAAATAATCCTCTCGTCTTTTCTTTTGTCCACTTTTTTCTCTCCCTAGTCATCGAGTTACTCGACTGTGTGGCTTGCAGATAAAGAATTTTCCATTACATTTTCTCTATTGAGCTTCTTTGTACAGGGAGAAATGTGGAGCGGGGAGATGTAGCCGAGGAAGATGGAGTGTGTATCTTTTACCAGCGACTGGCTTTATTCACACACACTGTGAGTGTATGTGTGTGTGTGAGAGAGAGATGATTAGATTAATAGTTCTTTCATGTACAAATTAAAGAAAAGTTCCTCTCTCAGAAGATGGATCCAAAGTCGAGCTAAGATTGAGAGAGCCAAAGAGAATGAATTGTGTTTGCCCTTGTGGTTCTTTCTCTTTTTTGTCTTTAACTGGGATGAAAGTACACAAAGTCTTGTGTTTATGCGTGGGGAATAATAAAAGACGCAGAGGAGGAGGAGGAGGGGGTGCGGGTAATGTAAGATAAAATAAATTGAATCCCAAGTAATTTGTCGATTGCTCCTCTTGAGGTCGAGGATTACATTAATTACGTTAGTGGAGCGAATGGGAAAAGAAATAAAGAACGACACACACACACACACGCACACACAAAGGGAGCCACACACAAAAGAGATACACACACACACAAAAGTGTCCTTTGACTTGTGTGTACTAAACGACGAGTCTCTCCTCTCTCTCTGCAGTACTGAAGGAAGCAAAACAAAAAAGTTAAGCTTTCTCCGTTTGTTTCTTTCCAGAAGAGAACCCTCAAATTTTTGTCGCTAGTTCTACCCTTGTCTCTTCTGCTCTCCATTGTCCACATGATGCAGTGAAGACAATTATTGTCAGGGATAGTCCATAAACTCGAGAGAGAGAGAGAGAGAGAGAGAGACAAAAACTGGGGAAAGTTTACAGCTTTACAAGCATCTATTTTTTGGTCGATTCAAAAAGTTGTTCAGATTTTTTTCGTGCCTTTTCACTCCTCAGAGCTTTTCCCCGTTAAAAATTCGGGAATTTGAAAAGCCTCACACACACACAAACACGCAGAGAGCAGAGACTGAAAGGAAGAGTGGGTAGTAGGAACGAAATTGAAAGAAACAAGCTAAAGACATTTAGTCTTCACTACTAGTGACTCCTCTAATTTTAAATGGGACATTTCATGGTGGATGAAAATTAATGGATACTCCTTCCACTTTCCCTCTTCCCTCCCGTTGACACTCCCAGAGAACAAATTAGCTTCCAGGGCTGGGGTGTGTGTGAGTGTACAAGGAAATTGTTGGTAAAAATGGGACAAAAGTGAAAGCGACATGACCGTATATTACTCGAGTGTGTGCGTGTGTGAGTGTGCGTTAGTCTTTTTAGCAGGGGGTGTAATGGTAAAGATAATGGTAAATATGACGGAGAGGGGGTATGACTGAGGGGGATAGGAATCATTTCCCTTGACTCTCAAGATGGAGAGTTTTGACTTCCTTTCGAGCAATGATAATCAACATGATCATCATCTCCTCACCATCCCTCCATCCCCAATTGAGACTTGACAATCTCAATCTCTGACAATGTGATAGTTGGCCATCCAACATTTCTCTCTCTCCCAAACTGCCTTCTACTTAACATCCCCGTCACACACACACGCAGAGTCACGCTACGCTACGCACTTTGAAATCCAGAGACAAAGAGAGATGAAGAGTGTAGTGTGGTGTTGAGTGACTTTCTCCTCAATAATAGATTGTGAGTGGAGAGGGAAGAGATTGGACGGAAGAACCTTTTAACAGAAATCAATGAGGTAAGGAGAGATGGGATGAACGGAGAGAGAGAGACAGACAAAGAGAAGACCAAGATTGACCTGACCTCAATATTTTGTGACAATATTAGTTCTTTTCGGAGGCACGTGCCACCCACCAGTTCCTCATATTTTTCTATATTATGTGTGTCATAAAAAATCTGTTTTTACAACCATTAGTTATGGTGGGAGCACATGTGAGGGGAAAACGAAAGGAAATTTCCTTCTGAACCATTATATTCATTTTTCTCTTCTCTACTCCTTCATGTGACGTCCATGAGACACTGATGAGGTGACAGCATCACCTTTCTCACAAATATTAGAGTAATAATAAAAAAGACATTCCCTCTTTTCCCCCTTGTTATTCCTGTGTGGGGAAGGATAAATCTCGATGCGTGACTTTCTCCACTTTTCTCTCTCCAGTTATCATTTAACTGAATGTGTGAGAGAGGGAAAGAGACGGGGATGAAAGTGAAAGTAAGAGTGTGTGCTTTTTTTGTATCCTGGAGAAGGTAGTATAAAGTCTTTTACTTTATTCGATGAACATTTTCTTTTTCTTTCCCAATATCTTCGTGTTTACACAGATAAGCGGTGTTTGCGTCTTCTTGTTTTGACATGATTCGAGGCCTCTACTCAATTACATCCCATTCTCTTCCCCTCTCTCTCTCTCTCTCTTTTGAACCGTTTACGAGTTGTCCAGGGTTGACATATTGGGAACTCGGAGACTTCTTTTTTTGTAAATAGTAGGACGAGTTGTGAAGGATGCGGGTCGTATGGACAGATAGAAAAAAGAGGGGAAAAAGTTTAAGATGCGTTGACTCATTGCGTCGAGGAAAAAAAGAGTAGTCAACCGACATGAACGTAAATCTTCAAGCGTATAGTACACACACACACGCTGTTCGAATATAATATTATGTAGGTTAAATGCTTTTCATTTCCTTTGGTCTTATCGAGTTATCAGGGGTTTGTGTGCGTGGACGGAGAGGAATTAGAAAGATGGGCTGATATGAAGTTGAGAGTAGAGGATCAAACCTTCCATCTTTCTCCTCTGCTTCATTTTCCTGGTCGTTCATGCTGGTCTTTGCAAATAAAAAAATTTTTTTGTGGGAAACAGCAGGCCATTCACACACATCCTTCAAGAGGATGATGACCTTCATCCACACACATTTGGATTTTAGCTATAGAATATCGTAAAATCCTTACTATAATCCCAAGAAAGCACGTGTCTTTTTTTCATATTTCCTAGTCTATTTTTATGAAGTACGGAATAAGGATAATTAATTAAAACTTGTACGACTGGACAAAATCCCTCCTTTTGACCTCTCGTCTCAAATTAAATGTAGAGGAGTTCTGATTGGACGTTTACGGTACACAGGACTTGATGAGGGGTTTTTGTGTGGGTGGATGTTTTTTTCTCTGTAATTTTGTGGGTCATCACACCATGTGCGTAAGTGAGTGAGTAATAATGCGTAGATATGAGGGTGGTCTGTTTGTTTGACTCAAGGTCTTGACGGGTGGTTTCCTCATAAAATGAAGTCTTGACTAGTGTCTTCATTAAATGTCATTTTATGAGCCCAACTGAAAACATAAATTGTTTCAGTTGGTTGTAAAAAAGGAATTACTGAGAGAGACATCTCAGTAGGATGGTTTTCCACAGAGGAAGAAGCAGAAACAACAACAACTTCTGGCACAATTAATTAGTGAGGATTGTGATATGGGGGAGTGCCAATTGAGCGCTTTGTCCACATGGTTCATCGTTGGAGAGGAGAGAGACTGAGCGGGGGAGACACACACACTGTCGTAATTAATGGTGAAAGTTGTGTGCGTGTGTGGAGTGCTCGACTTTTGTTTCCATCTCCGAGTGTTATGATAATGTGAAGGATGTATGATGAGTAATATTCATGTGAAATAGTGGCCTCATCCTAATTCTGATGATGCAGCAACTCCTTGTGATGTAATAATGGAACGGATGTTTACATACGAAAGAGAAAGTTGACTCAAATTTTGTCCAATGTGGAGAAAACTTTGGAGATTAAAGGGAAGGAGAGAGTAATACACATAATGAATATTGAACATTATGTCGACTGCCTGTTTGTTTTCGACTGCGGCATCGAGAATTGCGTTCTTATGTGGGGGTGTAGGAGAGAGAGAGA
The DNA here is from genome assembly GCA_009870185.1 of Pygmarrhopalites habei. Lineage (NCBI taxonomy): Eukaryota > Metazoa > Arthropoda > Collembola > Symphypleona > Arrhopalitidae > Pygmarrhopalites > Pygmarrhopalites habei. The sequence goes on from WJFB01000497.1 coordinate 57,270, forward strand.
GAGGAAGGAAACGTTTTGCGGGCGGAAACGGTCTTGGCGGAAGCTAAAAACTTTTGTTACTCTTTCACTGGAATATGTGCTACCTCGTACACATGTCCTGCAGTTTATCCATACATGTTAGCTTATGTGATGAAAATAAAGCTAGTGGATACGACGCTGTTATTAAATAAAATAAAATAAAAGTTTATTGAAATAAAACAAAGTTATTCTTAAAAGATTCATTATTTGGCTAACGTGGTTAATAGTAACTTTATTTCTATTTATTTGACGAGCTTTCGAGAACAATCTGTTCTCATCCTCAGGTCATACAATTAATAAAAATCTTGGAATTACAATAAAGAATTGGAATGTCTCAAATGGTATTGTGTGACAAAATTTGGTAATTCCTTTGGAGTATATTTTTTTAAAGTTTGTATTTGGAATTTGGGGACGATTGGTTGCCAGGTGTTACTCAGCACCAACCCTTTGTCTTCATTCATGAGTGGACGGGTTGACTGTTCAATAGCCAAACCTTCTTTGATTTTCCGTACCGTTTTATTTCTTTCTTTAAAAATCAGGCTGGCGTTATGCCAGTCGATTTTATGGGAGTATTTGGTGTTTGTGATGTGTCGGCTGACCCTTGACTCTTTACATCCATGATTGGCCACGTGAATCTCATGTTGGGCGACTCGTTTGTCCCATGGTCCACCTGATTCTCCGATGTAGGTAGCCTGACATGGTGGTTTACATGGAATCATGTAGCCACCTGGGGGTTGAAGTTCTTCCTTATCCTTGACACTGGTGAGGAGGTGCTTGACCTTTGTGCCGGGGGTGAAGGTCACCTTCCATTTAAGGGTCCTACGGAGAAATCCAGCAATGTGACTGGACACATTGCCCATGTAGGGGATAGGAACCCAATGTTCTTTCTCATCAGTTGGTGTAGTTTGGGATGAGGGAGGTAGGGATGGGGGAAGTTGTCTCGCCTCTGCAAGATGGGTTCCCAGTCCAAGACCAGGTCGCCTTCCGAGTCCTCTCTCCATTCCTGGACCTTCATGTTCAGGTTCGGTGACCGAAATATTTTTCCTCCTGCCTCTGTGGATGACTGGAAACGAAACCTCATCCTTCGGACACGTTCCTCAATGAATACTGCTGGGTAGGAGTTCCGCCTCAATGTCATTCGGAGGTGTTCAATTTCTTCTTCCAAGTAGTCAGGATGACAGACACTCATCGCTCGGAAGAGGAGAGCATCGACCACTGAGATTTTATGTGCTGTATGGTGGTATGAATGAAAATTCAGGTACCTGTCCGTATGAGTAGCTTTCCTAAATACCTTGGTTTTTGTGGATCCGTCCGGTTGTCTCATGATCATCACGTCCAGGAAGGGGAGTTGACCATTTTGCTCCTCTTCTTTGGTGAATTGAATTTTTGGGTGGAATTCATTGAGGTGGTTCAAGATTTCTGTGGATGAGTTTTTCTTGATGACGGCAAAAACATCATCCATATATCCATATATATAAGTTATTCTTAAATGGACAGAGTCCAATTCTATTAAAACAATATACAAGAAGTGGTCCACAACACTAAGGCTGTGCCTTTATATACTAGAGAGAGGGCGGACGTTTGAGCATCCACCCGAGTACAGACAAACTCTACACGAGTAAAGGGATTAACACTTACATACAAGTAAAGGGGACTAAGAGAGCCTTACTCGGCACCCTGTGGAGCCAACTCGCAAAAGGGTCGGAGCAGACTCCCTAGCCGACGAATTTTCATCGGCGGCGGCGGCTGGTCTAAATATTGCCGGCGGCGGCGGCTGAAGCCGGCTGGAAATGTTTTGCGCGAATTT
>WJFB01000498.1:0-59042 GCA_009870185.1 Pygmarrhopalites habei
GAGAAAAATACTTTGCTTTTTTCTTGACTAGCATATAAAAAATTTGGAAGGATGTGACGGCTGGAAATGGGGAAACATCAACTGGAACCTAGCAACTTGAAACATCAGATGAGTGATAACAATTACAATTTTTTCTCTTGCACTCAGTCACATGGATGTAGAAGAAGATAAAAAGTAATACTTTATAAAAATGATATGACGGAAGAAAGAATTTTTGCGAGACAGGATACAAGGCATTATTAAAACACTGATGGATGGATTTGTTTGAGAAATTACATTGCAAGGTCTAAAAGGTCACATTACAAGTAACACTAGCACAGTACTGGATAATAATAATTGTTTTGTGCCCGTTTCATTTTCTCATTCTATTTATTTTCCCCTTTATTTCTTACTTAGTTCTCAGAAATCTAAAGTCAAAGATCAGAAAGGAGGAGGGTTCAGGCACATTTTTTGAGTCGAATTTTTTCACAGATAATCCCGCTTATCCATTTCTGTTGGAATGGAATTTCACCCGGGATGTGAGGGTATCTGGTACCCTCTAGTATATACGAGACCTAGGAAAAACACAAATACATGTTATGTACATAGTAGTGAGTTCACAACCTCCCCATTTTCTTCAACTAATCTACTAAATATCATTCATAAATCACACACACCTCCTTCGGGGTATGGGAGGGTGTGTGGCATCTCCATTACATAAATTTCTACTTTTGTACAAACTATATCCATTGTACACTACGATAACTATAATTCTCTCGCCTATTTCACGTCCACCAATCTTCAGTAAGTCAAAAAGTCAGGTGAGTTGACCCTGAAGAGAAACAGGAATCAAATTTTCCTCAAATGTCATTCTCTACTCCGTGTCTAGAATCTTTATGTTTGTCATAGCCAAGTGGAGGGTAAAGAAAACATTGAATTTCAAGAAATTGTATTGAATCTCTTCACACTTTCCCATTCTCAGAATGACCCGACTGACTCTAATACAAATTCTTTGGAATTTCTAATCCCTTCCAAACTTTTTCTCCATTGCAAGTACAGTGACATTTCTCATGACTGTTTGTGTGTTCTTTGGAATAATGAGATTTTGGTGTGCGGATGTGTAAATGGATGACAATTTACCAGAAAACAATAACACGTCATTCGCGGAATATTTTGACGTAGAACTTTTTGTAGGAAGTTCCTCAAAATTTGAAATCAACTTTACCTATTGTACCTATGCTAGATATGAGTTACAAGTACATTTTGCAAGGACTGTCCTTTTTGCGTGACATATTTAATGTACTCTGACTAGGTATTTTATGATGGACTTACTTTCACTGCCTCATCCTTTCCCGCATAAGTTTCCACGTCAAAGACAAAATAGACTGAGGCTGTGGCAATTGGAATTGGATTCTCTGCCGTTGGAAGAGACCATTTAACCTGTAAAAATACAAATTTCTTGGTTAGAAAATAGTTGGCTTTCGTTTTAAGTAAGTAATAACTATTGATTTTGTCCATCTTCAAATAAAAGCTGGAATTTTATTGCCCTAACGAGTTGTAACAAAGTCACAGAGGAATGTCATATAAAAATATTCTCTGTCTAGCTCAATCATTCATCACATATTTGTACAAAGCTCAAAGGGTCCGGCATGACCGAATGTCACAAATCTCTCTTCGTGACCAATTCGATGGTTAATAAAGTGTCCCAGCATAGAATGCACTGGACATTGATTAATTTTAGCTACACGTTATTTAAGAAGCTTAACATTATTATTCATTTCTCTGCCCGACATTTTCTCCCCCTCCAAAATTCATTTATTTGCTAACAGACTAATTTATAAAACTCCGGATTAATGATGAGAGATGACGAAGAACCATCATGAGTTATATTAATCTTATTTGATACTTTCCTAGATGAAAGCACCTAGAAAAACTTTTTCTCAGAAAAGAAACAGAGAATCCAAGTGGAAGGATTTTGAGGGGCGGAAGGTAATGAAATAACCCAACGTAAAAATGCCCGAATGACCCAAATGCCGTCCAGTCACTCCCTAACACACAAAATAACTGTCATTGGAGACTGGTCAACCATTAGCGATGGGGATTGTAATCAAGTTTTTACGGTTTTTACACATTGCAATATGTGTCTGCCTGTGTGTGTGTGTGTGTGTACTTTCTCCCTCCCCCACCCAATGCCTGATTAAGAAATAGTATACACAAAGGGACAGAGAAGACCTACCTCAAAGATGTACTTATTTCTGTAACAACCCACGATGGCCTGGAGAAACTCGACATGAAAGAACCATGAAGGACACATCCCCCAACATCGACTCACATAGTCTTCAATCTTCTTCTCAGCCTTCATAATTGAAAAGTCTCTATTTGTGGGCCACAGAACATTCGAGGGATTCAGAATAATCCCCCGAATTATGGCTGCTGTCTTCTCTATCTCCATTGGACTCACCTAACATCCACAGGCAGAGGCCGAGGCAGAGACAGGGGGACACCCAGGGACATACAAAGAAAGAAAGAAAACAAAAATAAGTACACAACGCAATATCATTAATTTTTTCATCAATAATTAATACCATTCCATTATGGAGTCCAAACATAATGCATACATACAGAGTAGAAACCAATTTTGAGTGCTAAATTCTTTTTAGATTGTAGATTAACCGTCAATAGCACTATTGACGTGAGTGTGGAACTTGTCCACTCTACCTCCTTCGAAAATATGAGTGGACACAAGAGAGGCAGGAGAAAGGATGACAAGGTATTATTGTTCAAACAAAAAGGAGAGAGAGAAGAGGAGGAATTAATTAATTCTGTCAGCAGCAATGCAATTATGTGACAATATAATCTAGACCATCTAGAGAGTCTCACAGTGAGAGAGAGAGTGTGAGGAAAAAAACAATATTGAAAATGTGCTCATTCAATATTAAACAAGGGCAATGTCGGTAGGAGGATGGAGGGAGAAATGTCCATTAACAAACACACTGGCAGTTTTAGTGTGTGGTCCTTTACGGCCATAAGAGCGTAGGATGATCAACACCCACTATTCTCCTCTTCCTCCTCCTCCTCCAGTCTACAGTCAAACTCTCTTCTTCTTTTTTAATGGAAGAGGAGATGGAGGGATGGATGGAGTATTGAATCGATTTTCTCGACACCACAAAAACCGGATCAAGTAAAAAGAAAAACAAGTCTTGTTTGAACCGGAACTGAAAGTACACACAAAAGTACATGAGTATAGCCAAGCAGACACAATCACACTGACTGTCTCCTGTTGACAAAAGGATCCCCCACATCCCAACAACAGTCCACTGATGATGACTGCCTTGACTTTGGACAAAGGGGAGAGACTGAAACTGGGACAATTTTATTCTATCTCTCTTTCTGACGCGGGTTCTCCAAGTCTCATGATGGTTCATTGATGGTGAACCGTATGGCTCCCATCTCACCCATTAGACGAACATCCAGAGAGACGTGGGCACAAAATCAAAGGTTTTCCGAGAAGGAGCAATCACTTGTGTATCTTCCTTTTCCTCCTCCTTATTTTTATTATAGATATCAAACTTCCTTTCTGTATCGACCCCATCAATTTCACATCAAAAGCTCCGTCTTCTCTTACCATTATGTCTCCTATTATGTCTTTCTCTCTTTCTCTCTCCTGTTGTACACTTGACTCTCTCTCCCTCCCTCTCGAGAAATAAAATTGTAAGTGGTTGGAGAGAGGTTTATATTTGTGTGTACAAAATATAAACTACACTACTTTACTACTTGTGTGGATGTGTAGTAGATTCTCTACTGACCTTGGAGGGTACACAATTGGTTAACCTATCCAGTCGTCTTGGAGGAGGAGAAAAAAATCTCCACACATTTTTATCCTGTCAAAATTCAATTTACAGTACTCAGAAAACTCTATCCTTCCTCCCTTCCCCTTATTCCTCCTCCTCCCTTTCAAATTTTCTCAGAGTATTTTTCTTTGAATTTCATTTTTTTGTGAGGATGACAGGTGACAAGTGACAAATTTATTCGGAGGCTGAGACTGGAATTGTATTTAAGTGGAATTAATTATGTAAATTTAGAATGTGTGCATGTGTATGATTGAAAAGATCATGCATGGTTGAGTCATAATAAGTTTTGACGTTGACATCACACATTGTGAAATCGGATTGAACTTTTTTCTCCTCTCTTGGTTTGTAATACTGATTTATGAGATATTTATATATATTGATATATTTATTGTGTATATCCGTGTATTTCTCAACTGTCTTTTCATCCCTGTGTACTCCCACTCCTCACCCCTACTCCCCTTATCGCAAAATTTCAATTTAAAAGTGGAAGTTGTGTGCGTGAGTGTGAGATAATTTGAGAATAATAGTAATAAAAAGTTTTCCAATACAATCTTACCTGAGTTTCAGCATCCTTCTTTACCTTGCCTTTCTTAGGTAACAGTTCCAGAGGCCTGTAGCCAATGGGTTGGGCCTATAAATTGTTTACAATAAATATATGTTATTTAAAAGTAAAATTATTGTAATGCCAATTCTTTCCCCTCTTTTCTCTTACCATGGTACTGGCATCAGCTTGAAATTTGAAGCTATTTTTCTGATAGTCTAAAGTCTACACATTTCGACATGAATAATATTTAGAATTGAGAAAGAAAGTAGGAGAAAGTAAGTAAATTTATTCGTGAGTTTTTGATACGTATGGAGACTACCTCATCATAATTAATGTGGTAGTCTTCTCCCTCAAATTCTTCATCGTCAATTTTTGCAGTTGATGAATAATTGGAAGAATGATGATGATGACGGACGGATGATGTCGGTTTGACTGACACGGCTGAATTTCTGTATGAAACTTTTACTGAAGGATTTTCCATCCCCTTCAAGTGGGTCTGACTATTCTGTTGTGTGTGTGACTTGGATTTGTTCGAATGGAGTTGAGAAGGAGTTTTCTCATTTTGAACTGTACTTCCATTCGTATTGTGAATTTGATTTGAAGGATGTGTTACAAGGGTGGGCTTGACTGGGTCATAACCTCCTTCTGTACTAGAATGTTTCTTAGCATGGGATGAGAAATGAGAGTTGTCTTGAGTTGAACCAGATTTTTTATGTTCCTCCTTTATCACCGCAGATTGACTCAAGGCCGCCATACTAAAATGAAACTGTTATTTTTTAGAACTGCAGTCATAATTTTAAATGAGCAACCTATTCTCTTATTTCATAAGTCTAATTACCTTCAATATTTTCAACTTCTTTGTAAAGAGCGTTTGTTCATGTTCACACACACACGAACGGAATGTGAATAATTCAATTAATTTCTACAACTTTCCATTAAATAACATGTGGCTTTGCTATGGTAATGTAAATATTTGTTCACATTATTCATTTCCAAAGAAATTGAATTTTGAGACACATTTCATTAGAGTTTCTCTCAAAATGTGCATATGTAACTACAAAGAAAGGTAGTGTGTATAAGTATTTGTCAATTGTGTAATAATAATGAACATTTCAAGATTAATTCGAATAACCAGACCATGTCATTCAAATTACAAAGTAATTAATATGGAAGGGCTGCATTTAAGTGAAGAGACAAAGTTGGGAGGAAGTGAGTATTCCTTCAAATTAGCCTAGACACCTGTTCCGGTTAGGAAATCTAATGTCTTGTATGTCTACCTAATACTCTTGTTCTCCTCTCCCGATTCTCACACAAACGAGAATCAGTCAAGGGCAAAAATATTGTCAACATGTTTTGTTGTGTGAATCCTCCTCCTCCTCCTCACCTGTTTGACACACTCTTTATTGTCAGTCTCGACTGCGTCATCCTCATCAAAGCAATGTATACACATTCATTCACACACACACATCCATGTGTGTGTCATTTGTACTGTTGCATAATAATGCAATGTGGTGTAATTAATAAACAAAATGACATTACTGGGTTTCCAAGAATCCTTTTCAATGCTTTGTGATCATTGTCAAAATATAAATTTAATTACAAAACATTTACATGAGTCATTAAGGCTGTGTTCACATTTCAAAAAGTAAATGGTAAAAAAATTGATTACATATTTTCAAATTGAGAAATCATATTAACATGTGTATGCAATATTCTTGATATACTTTTTATTGTTCATATTTTTTATTCAATAAATGACACAGATAAAAAAAATTTGTTGGAAAAAAAAACATTCAAAATTAAATTTTAATAAATGGGTTCACAAAACTCCGGATATTTCCTTCATAAAAGTCAAAAGTTTTTATTGTAAACCCAGAGAAAGTCTGACCTCAAAATTGCAATTTAATAATAAAATCTTGTCAATTCTTTTTCACTACCATTCCCCTCTTTCCCAATTCCAATTCACTCTCAGAATCAAATCTCACCAAAATACTTCAAAAGTAACCGTAAAAACACAATACGAAAGGAAAATTTGATTTTGAAATTCATTGTACAGTACAAATGCGTGACGGAGAAAGAAAGAGAAAGCGGTAGAGAAAGGAGGCTGATACAAGGGAGAAAACATGACGAAATAAAATGACAATACCAATTCTGTGTCTTTCCTCCAGAAACTTTATACTGCAATGATAGTTAATATCGTTTTTTTCCTCCCAGACTGTACGAGGACGGAAAAATACAATTTGATTTTGACTCGGTTGTGTTTGTGTGTGTGTGTGATTTCCGCCCGCTTTTCCGACCCACTACAGCAGGAAAGAGAATGATTTGAATGACGGGAACATCCTCGTATCTCATCCAACGTCAAATCAAATTATGTTCGTCTTCCTCCAAAATATTTTTAACTCAAATGGAAAATGTTGGTGGAGATAATTTTATAATTCACCGTTTCCTCCCCTCCCTCTTCCTCCTTGTAAAAATAAATGTTTGGAACGGTTTTTATATACACCGTTCTATGTGTGTGTGTGTGTGTGTGTGTGTGTGAGTGTCTCCATGTGTGATGTGTGTGGAGAGAGAAAAGCACAAAATCTTTCTCCATTGACTCTTTCCTGGAAATTTCAACTAGACACTGTCCACACACAAACACACGCACAAATACACAGAGGTAAAGCCATTTATTGTTCACAAGCTGTTGGGGTTCCAGTTGAAAAGAAGAGTTTTCCTCTTTTCCCAATTCGCCTTTTCTCCTCCTATCTACTCCACTCTATCGAAATGAAAGGAGGTGGAGAAAGTGAGGGACGAAACAAGATTTTGTTCTATACACTTTCAATTTCAATTGCATTACTACACACACAACCTCACAATTCAATTCCTCCTTCCAGGAGTAGACACAATTTCACAGGAGTTTAACTTGTATGTCTGTGTGTGTGTGTGTCCTTGTTTGTGTGGTTGTCTTTTGTACAGAAAAGGGGTTTTATGTTTTCTACCTCTGTGTCTCTCTCCTTCTCCACACTTCCGCATTTTCCATAGTTAGAAAAAGGAGGGAATGGTACAAATCGTTGTAGTAAATTGCAATTGGGTACAAATTTGTACTGTCTTCAGAAAGAGAAGAAGAAGAGTTGAAGTGGAAGGGAGGAATTACAAATTTATAAAGATTGCATTCAGAGAGAGTGTGTGTGTGTTCAAGAGACACAAAAAGGAGGAGGAGGATGGTTGCTTTATGGGGGCAATGACACACCATCCAGTCCCACACAAAAATGTGAATAATAAGGATGATCATTAAATATGAAATATTTGGCCCTTAATTGATGGACATGATGCAATGGAGATTGTATGAGACTGTTCAGAAGGGGAATTTGAAAGACGATGGAAATGAAATTGTCGCTCAACAATATTTGTGAAATCACATTAGATCCATAATGTATTGTATATAAAGGAGAGTCAAAAAATATTGGAGAAAAACATGGACAATGAACTTTCGTCAAGTTGATGGTGTGAAAGAATTTGAGGAAAATGGAAATGTACGACACACAAACATGAGTACTTGTGTGTGGATTGAAGACATTTCAAGAGAATCTTGAAAAGAAGATTCACTTTCTCCTTTCTCTCTCTCTTTCATCGTTCGTCGTTTCTTTGAATTGTCGAATTATGGAAGTTCTCCCCATTTGTGTCAGGATGATTGAGGACAACAAAGGAAGATGTCTTAATATGTTGTCTGGTGGTGGGTTGGTGATTCATTGTGTTGTACTTTGGTATATTGCAACAGTCCAGTTGAAGGGAAATATATTGTGTGTGTTGAAAAATTGGAGACCTTGAAGGATGCACACATACAAATGTGTAAACTCCACCATGGCTCTTCTTGTCAGCTTCTGAAAGTTGAGAAATATTTGAAGCGTTTGTAGAAAGAACCTAGAATAATGAAATTTTAATTCACAACAGTGAACTCAATTGGACAAGGCCAACTTTAAATGCATCATATTAATTTACATAGTATCCTTCGGGATCCACAATTTTTTGAAGTTTCCTAAAATTCTTTACATATGGGAGGCACTAGACTAAAATTGACCCTCGGATCTTCAGGCTCTCGAAGGTAAGATTTGAATAATTACTTACACGCTACAAATTTGAATTTTACTAGCCTCGGTTTCCACTGAAGAGAAAGGGAGCAATTATTTTTAACATGTCTTGAGTCACGCTTGTTGAATAAATTCATTATTTTGATGTAAAAAAGGATGATTATTTTTAAAAACATAAGTGAGATACTAAATATTTTTTTGAAAAACTATCAGTAATTTAGTTGAATGAACAATTCAACGTTCTCGTGAATTCAGATTAAAGTCAATGTGACAGGATGTAGAAAGCTGTGGTATTGAAAATGGAAATTTGAAACTCCAGACCACAGACTCACAAACTATAGAAATATTTATTAAATAAATGTAACTCAGAAGCAGACAAATTGCCATTATTCCGTTCTCTCTTATTTCATTCATACTGCCCATCCCATATTGAAATTCTTTCAAAATATGACCAGAGGTGGAATAGGGAATAAGCACGTGCATTCTCTTTTCTAAGCTTCTCGATTTCTCCAAAATTTCAATGATTTCGGTTCAATATTACTTCATTATTTCGTAGAAAAATGACCAACAAGTCCATTTGGACAGTAAAAGAGTTAGAAACTGTGTAGGAGGATTGCATGACTTTTCAGAAAAATTTTCAAAACCACAAATGAAACAATTTGCATTCAAAATTTTCTGCTCTCTACTTTCACTGTGCTTTCCCAGAAAAAATTAACGTGAGCTTTTCAATTTCTCCTAAATTTTGTTGAGCACTCACAATTTCAAAAATGTAAAAAGGAAAATTCTTGCATTTCATCCACACACAGACCACACACACACACACAATTTTTCCACTGTGCAAGTCAACAATTTGGAAACGTGTGTGTGACTCCAAGGTTGGCCCACTCGACTGTCACTCAAAATGTGTCAAAGCGACAAGAGACAAGAGAGAGAGAGAGAGGAAGAGATCAGAGAGAAGAAGGAAAAAAAGTAGGCGGAAGAATGCAAAAACTTTTTCTTTCCTCACACACGAACACGACTCTTCTTTTGTTCCTTTCAAATTCAATTACCTCCGTGGAGAGTAGAACAAGTCAAGGCGGAAAATTTTTTAGTTCTTTTTTTTAAAACTCTGAAAGCAGACACACACATGCAGAAGAACTTTAGTCCAATTGCTGTCTAAATGCAAGTGTTCGCGTGTGTAGGGAAGGAGGATGAGAGGAGGGTGAAAATCCCTCAAGCCACAAATGGCTCAATTAAACTGTCATTTGCGTGGGAGTGGAGTGGCATGGAGTGTAATGTAAATTGCAATTCTTTTAAATTTATTGCACCTTGCCCTACACACACATAGAAAAAATAGAGTCCTCTGATTTCTCCAGTCATTGCATACATCCTATATTTACGAGACGACTTGTACGCACCTTCCTTCTCTCCGCACGACCATTGCCCTCCACACAGTATGTAATATGAAGAAAGGATTTCAACAAGTTCAAGCATGCACAGTAGCCTGGCCTGATGTTTCCTCCTTTTTCCCCCAGAGTCCGGAAAAAACCCCCAAAGAATTTAATCTGAGAGCACCACTGACCCATGCATGCAAAAAAGAGAGAGAAAGCTTTGTGCAAAATTCCTTTTCACTTTGTCCCACGGAGGTCATGCATGCGCGGCTTATTTTTTTCCTTGAAAAACTTGACCTCACTCACAGTTCAATTGTCAACGTCAAGGAGGACAAAATGAGAAGGATCACGTGACAATCGGGTGTTTGTCGGTCCTTCCTCTTTCTCTATGCTATTGCTGGAAGATCTGAAGAATTTTTTCTGCACTGTCGCTTTCATGATAGAAAGACTGCAATTGAATATGTGTGTTTGGGGGTGATGGTGAAAGTATCCCCTTTCACTTTTTTTTACAAATTTCCCTCTGCGCTTTCCTCTCAGTCCCCTGAACTGAGCGGAAATTGAGGAGCTCAGAAAAGTTTTCCTCTTATTTTTGAGGAGAGTGGGGAAACCTGTTAAGAAAAATGATGGGCTCTTTCTGGTGTATTAGGACTCTAGCTAGTTCCTCCAGCTGGAAGTAGAGATGAAGTTAAGTGTATGAAAGAAGGTTGGTAAGAGGAGGGGAGAAGGTGGAGGAGGAATTGGACAGGATGATGATAAGGACGACATGTAAGAAAAAAACTGAATGAATTTGCATGTAATCGGTATGCGAAGGATGAAATTTCCTCACTCAACTCACCCAACTCAGTTGATTCCCTCCCAAAAAATATAGAAAATTTCCCAGGACGCGTTCTCCATGATTAATGAGAGAGAGAGAGAGGGAGGGAGAGAGAGTAGAGTAAGGGGTACACATCCTCCAGAGTAGTTTTGAGAGACGTACACAAAGAAAAGGAAACTCTATTATAATAATATTTTTGTGCATGATTTTCCACGTTTTAACTTGTCCACTCCTTTTCCTTTGTCTTCCATCGTCTTTAGACCTATCCCTTTCCTATGTGCCCTTCACTTCCTCCTCCTCTATATATTTTTCACTCACAAATTATTCACTAGACAAAGCCAGGAAAATATGATTAATTTTTAAATGTTTCCTCATGAAAATATCCCAAGGAAAGGAAAGTGGCAAATGTAAACTTTTCACTTTTTCCACATTCACAAAGACAAGGAGAAAGAGAGAGAGAGAGGGAGGTAGGACGATGACACACATTTCTCAACTTCATCTTTGGAAGAATTTATGCAAAATTTGATGCATTATCAATGCAAAAGAACATATGGAGGAGGAGAGGAAGAGGGAGGAAAATAAATATTCAACCACTACAGTTGAATGGACAAGCTGCATCATTATCTAACATAAATTAATTCATTTCATCATGGGGAAAGATGAGGATGCCTCGTGATGAGTCTTCGTTAGTCAATGATTTTCCGGTACGCAAAATATTTTATGTTTATTTACGTCAGTTCATTTTCCAAATTCATTAATTAGAAAAGTGGGTTACCATCATAAATTTGTTATCCTCCTCTCTCTCATCTCCAGAGTACACAGTTTGTGTGTGTGTGTTTCATCTCCCTCACAAAAATCCGGTTAGAAAATATATGGAATAATTTTTAGAATTCATTTATCAAGGCAAGAAGTTTGTGTGTGTGTGTGTGTGTCTGGGCTGGGTACAAAATATTCTTATACGTGAGGAAATGAGGGGTAGAGGAGAAAGGGAGAATTTAGACAGGATAAAAAGCCTGCAGGGAGGATATGATATGGCTTATATTAAAGACTCTATCGTGTTGTACTCAGCTTTAAGTTTTCCAGGAGAAAGTAGACGACATGGAGGAGGAGGAGGAGGAAAACGCTGACGACAATCTGTAGATAAAGGAAACAAGAAGTTTATTATGCTCATGTCACACGCTTCCGCCTTGATTCCATTATCATCCTCCTCCTCCAATATTTTGGGATGGTGTAACAAGAGACTAAAAATCCATACAAACACACACGAATGTACAAAGTGGTTACGCTGCACTGCATCGTGTGTGGTGTGGTGTGTGTGTGCGTGTACTGTATGAGCAAATGGTAAGTAATCGTTTTCCGAAAGGCACGACGAAAAGGACTCAACTTCCGGTCAATTGGTCAGGTTCAGTCCGGTTTTATTGAACCACACACAAAAAGTCCGCATTTCCTCATCCACCTTCCCTTCCCTAGCCTTGTAAATTGATAAACTAATTTGTCATGAGTGAATGACGTACTGTGTGTGTAGTGGACAATGGAAAAAACCTTGACATTAGGCAATGTCTCCTTCCTTCCGTTGCCCCCACCACCATCACCAACACAGAATAAAGATAAATATGAAGGGAAAGCCTGTCTCGACTGGTTTCTTCATGCTCCATCATCTGCCTGATTACAGAGGGGGAAAGAGGAGTAGTCGTCGGAGAAATTGGAGAAAGTCTTTTGTGTGATATGGAAATTTTTATTGAGAGAGAGGGAGAGAGTACCTAGTATAGTAAGGCTAGTGAAGACACATGGAGAGAGAATGAAAATAAAGTATTTAATTTAATTTTTCTGTGTGTACAGAAGACACAAAAGTTTGTATGACTGTCTGTGTGTGTGTGTGTGGCTGGGAGCTGTCCGTTGATTAATGCATCGTGTGTTTTATTACATATAGAACCATTGGAGACTGTTTCAAAGGCACGTACAGAAATGTACGAAAGGTCCGGGGTTTCTTTCTCCCCCGCAAGTTTTTTTGACCGGATGAATGAGCTCTGTTTTAAAAAAGGAGATAAAAGTTAGAAAGAGTACAATGAAACACAGCTGGAGGAGAAATCTCCTCCTCCTCCTTCTTCTTCTCCTGTATGCGTCTTTTTGTGTACAACAGAATTTGTGAAGAGAAAGGAGGACAAAAAAAATTAACTTCCCTCTCTCACCTCATCAAGTCTTGTTTAGTGAAGGGAAAAAATTGGATGAACTTGACTGTCTCTCTTTATTTCTTTTCTCTCTCCATTTTCTACTTTTTGTATACAAAGTCTCAGAGTATAACCAAAGTGAGAGGGAAAAACTTAAAGGCAATTGAAAGAGTTTTTTTCCCTTTTGAAAACTAAATTCTTACAAATTCACTTTTTATTCAGACTCCCCGTCTTCTCCTCGCTCTCTTTTTCTCTGTCTAGACCTCCACAACTCACCGAATTGCGCGCGTGTGTGGACTTAGTGAGGCAATTAGGAGGCGGTGGGTAGATGAACAATTTAAGGATGATAATTTCAATGGGCGGATCATTTAGACTCCAAAATTACTTTTCTCTCTCTCTTTTTTTATTCCTCTCCATTTTATTTACGAGGCTGAATGTCCTTGTGCAGTGTGTGTGTGTTTGTGTGGAATTATCAAGAGAGAAGAGAAGGGAATAGAAAAGAGAGTTGAAGAATGGATGGATGAAACAATCGGGCTGTAGAAAAGTGTAGACGACCCGGAGAGAATGGGGAAATTGGAAAATAATGAGACAAACGAATTATATAGACAACATAAATGAATGGAGAGAGAGAGAGAGAACCTCTGAGAGAGTTGCTTTGACCCTCCATTTATTTATTGTTCCATGAGTCAAGGTAATTATGAGAGAAGGTTAGTAAACTGTGCAGAATTTCAATACTCATGTTTGTGGCGTGTGTACCGAGTGTGGATGTGAGTGGATGTTCAAAGTCAAGGTGGATTTACTGTTGGTTCGTTGTGTGTGAGTTTGTGTGGAAAATACTCAAATGAAATAAATAAATTCTTTTAGTTGAGTCTGCTGTTTTCCTTCTCCAGTAAAACTGAGGACTCTCAACTTGTTGTACACTCCTCCTCCTCCTCCTGTCTATCTTCAGTCTGTGCTCAACTTTAGTTTTTGCTTTATGGCTTTTGCCTTTACTCCTCCTGTGAAGGCCAAAGCCATGTTAATGCCCGTTCAAATAAATTTTCCCTGTCGTTCTGTCTTTCTCTTTCTTGTGTGTGTGCGTGTGTGTACGTACATGTTATATGTTTGTTTTGATGGTTGATTCTCTTGTTTGAAATCCATTTGGTCTTTTCTATCTCATCTCCCAACTGCCTAATTATGTGAGATAATTAATCCCGCGACATTTCTACAATTAACCACGAAAGCCGAGAGAGTGGAGGAGGAGGAGGAGGGAAAGAGGAGAGGAGAACTATTGGAGTGACGCACGAGTTTTCCATTAAATTGAAAATTTAGTCATGGAATGCTTCATTAACTCCAAAGTACACACAGGACTACACTGTCCCTTATACAAACTCATTAAATATACAATCTCCCACATTTACATTAACAGTTGACGACAATTCCTGTGCAATATTTTAATTATGAATTTAAAATACTTTCAACATCCCAAACTGAACCACATACACATACTCTCACACACTCACACACACGCAGTTAAGGGTGGGAGGGCAGGACACACTCTAAAACTCAATATACCTTGAATTTGTTCCGGGTGGAAATTATGCAAAACACACACACATTCACTCTCATTCTGCCATTAGTTTAATAAATGTCTAATAGATAATGAGGGATTCTACATTTTTTGACAATCGTTTGAAATTAATGTAGTTTTCCACAATCATCTCTCCAATCCCACAAAATTTCACATATTGTATTTCCTGGAGGCGGAGGTGAATGGAAGGAGAAAATATTGTTTTATCTGGATGGAACTGTCGGACATGACGAATTATTCAGTCCTACCCGTCAGATTAGTCGTATCATGTGATCTCATCTTTTACAAGCCTAGGTACCACTAAAGGGGACGAGGCCAAAGGTTCAATCCAGTCTGACTCTTCCACAAACAAACAAACACACTCACAGTCAAATAACAAAATAATCAGGAATTGTCAGAAATTTCAAGGGATTAAACAAATGACCCCAGATAAAAGTGACAAAGAGAAAAGGGAACGCTTTTGTGTTGTACTTTTCTACATTTTGCGTCGTATTCTCCGTTGCTATGTAAAAAAAATCCTTGTAATTTGTACGGCGTCCTCTTTCTAAATCCACAAAATGTTTGTCTTGGTGTCTTTTGTCTTTCTAACCTACCTCTTTGTACCCTCCTAATCTCAATCGATTTTTAACCAGTTGTTTTTGAAAATACTTTACTCACTTTTCAAATTTTGTCATACGTCCTACAGATCATCGTAAATAAAAGTCAGTATCAAAGAAATCGTTTTTCTTCTATCTACTTTGTACTTGTCATGTAATAATGATGTAACAAAAATTCAAAGTCAAATATAATTTATTAATAGCTTTATAATCCCTTCCCTTCTCCTACAAATCGAAAATGATTCCTTCACGTAATTAATGCAACATGAGTTAATAAAGTAAAAAATGACTCGTCCTTATCATTTGTCAGAGAACGAGGATCGTACACCGGCATTTCATTTCTTCCCTCGTTTCGTTTCGTGTGTGGTTGAAACAGTGGAAAATGTAGGGTTAAGTATGGGACTTGTTTATGTGTATTGATGCACATAGGAGAAATAATGGGAATCATAATACCCATGGAAAATCTCCATAAAGTTCTACGAGCCCTCCTCATGCAAACCTTATCATCATCATGTTGAATGACACACAAATTGTACGGCCTTTGCTCTCTCTCTCTCTTCCTCATTTGCGTTCCTTCACTCCGTAGTCAAGGAAGGGGAACGTGGGGGTGGATATTAATTCTCATGGACACTTTTTGACTTGTATCTCTCTTCTCTCTCTTTCCCTACTCTTGACTGTCTGCCAACAAAATTCTTCTCGGATCCGCACAATGAAATGCAATGGGATTTGCTCAAAGTATGATACGCTGATCCTCATTGATAACAATTAGTTGTGCCAGAATGAGAGAGATTTTTTCCTCGTAAATTTATTACAGCAACTAATCGACCCACCAGGAAAGAGGACCATCATTCATGAAATTCAATTTATTAAAGGTCTATCTCTCTCTCTTCTCCTCTCTTCCAAACACACACACCAACTTATGAGATTGTGTGAGTCTCGGACCTGCGGCAAACCAGCCAAAAAATCGATAGAGTAATAATATAAGGAGTGTGCTGTGCAGTTTACGTGTGTGTCAGTCCTTCCTCCCCCTCTCTGTTCCCATACCTGTCATTTATGCACACACACACATGTATGCAATGCATGGAGATGTGTTTCGCCCTACACTACAACGTCACTTTTGTTTTGGTTGAGGTGAGGTGCCATTAGGAGGGAGGATAGAATTTACACTTTGAGACATTATTAAATTACATGACAAGCCATTAGACCTCACAACCTGTGTGTGTGTATGTGTGTGTGTGGGAGAAGAGAGGGAGAGTGTGCCGTGGTGATGGTGGTGAGGGCAGGTAGGAGTCAAGAGGCACACTACAAAAGGAAGGAAGCACTTTGTTTAGACCATGTAATATGATTCCTTTACCTTGACTCTCACAATGTGTATAGAGAATGGGTAGAAATAAATAAACATCCACTCACTTTTCAATAACTTTCTTTACAAAAAAACACACACACACACAACACACACTGACGCACACATTTCTTGGCAATCTCTCTCTCTTTCCTTCCCCCTCCGTCTGCGTCTTCTAGTACACGAATTAGGGGTCTAATTCAATTAGCAGGTTGTTTGGTTTTCGGCTGAGACTCCACCTGAAAAAAGTCACGATTCAAAGAAATGCACTTTGCACCAACAATACAGAATACACACAATGCACAATTCATGGTTTTCCGGTCTTTGTGGAGCAAAAGACCAAGTGTGCAATACAGGAGAAGAACAAGGGCAATTTGTCATTCAAAAATTGTACTTTCCCTTAGCCCATTTTCTAGACATAAGCGGACGGGTGAATCGAGACGAAAGGGAAAGTCTGTGAGCTTCCTCTTCGATGGATGGAGGATGGAGGATGAAGCTGTCAGAAAATCTCAAAATTCACGAAATACAACAAGAGGAGACAAAATGGGACGGTGATTTGTGACACAATCTCAAACTCAGTCCATTTGACAGGACAATGGAGAGAGAGAGAGAATCTTGTTGAAGATTTTTTTCCATTCCTGCTTTCTCCTCCATCTATTTCTCCTCCTTTCTCTTCCTCATGTAGTCCTATTGTGGACAGATTGAGTTGTACTTGCAGAGCAACGTGTTTGAGTGGATCACACCCACCCCAACACAAAAAACGTCGAGTTTTTGTTTGGACCGAAGGGATCTAGTCACACACACACACAGAGAAAGGGAGTCAGTCAGTCAGTATCTCTTGAATTTGTACACACTGCCAATTTCGGCTTATTCAGTTCCTCATCTCTTTCTCTCTCTCTCTCTCTCTCTTTACTTCCCTTCAATTTGAGAGCGTCTGATATTTTTCGGGACTGTGCGTTCCAAAGAAGAGAGGAGGATGAGAAGGAGGGGAAAAAAGTGTATCGTGTTTTGTGTGTGTGTATGTGTGTGAGTTTGAGGCGAGGCGTGAGAGGCTTGAAGATTTAAGATTGCATTGTAGAGTGAAATACAAAGGACGTTCTTTACAGATGATGATTTTTTTCTGAGAGAGAGAAATTGCTTTGTATTTTTATTCTCCAGAATCCAGACTAATACATGTTGTGTGTTATGTACACGGAGGAGGAGGAGGAGGAAGAAGGAGAAGGGGATTGTACTCCAGTCAGACCAGCGGCAAGGAGACTTAAACTCTTTGGGGCGATCTGGAAGAGAGGAGAGAGAAAAGAGAAAGAATTCCTGATAGTCCAGCTGCCTTTTATGAGGATGACGATGACTATGACGAAGCTTTCTCTCTCCTACCCGTCACGCACATACATTTTTTACTCTTTTCCCATTTTCATTTTTTGGAGGGGAGGAGGAGGAATAATATTCAAGTGAAAAATACAAAAAAAATTGATCCTAGTTGTGCAGTTACCCCCCTCTCTTTTGTAATA
Source organism: Pygmarrhopalites habei (assembly GCA_009870185.1). Taxonomy (NCBI): domain Eukaryota; kingdom Metazoa; phylum Arthropoda; class Collembola; order Symphypleona; family Arrhopalitidae; genus Pygmarrhopalites; species Pygmarrhopalites habei. Next base: position 17,813 of record WJFB01000498.1, read on the forward strand.
GGATATCATATTAAATAAAAAAAAAGAAGGAGCAGAATTTTCTACCTGGATGAACCAACTTATTGAAAATTTTATTTGTACTATTAAACTCAACGAAATAGTGTAATAAATACAGGGAAGATCGGAGTAGGTCCCACAAATCCCCCGTATCATGGCGTATCTAATTTTAGACACGAACTCGAAACATTCCACAGAGCAGGAAGTTAGAAGTCACAGGTGCTGACACAGGAAATGAAATATTTGATTAAAAAATTACGTTTCATTGTACATACTACTAGGAAATGAGAAGGTTAATTAAATTGACTCACCAAGATTCCCTGTATTTCAAATCATCCAAATCACACTGATTGCTGTAGTAGGAAATCCCAAATACTTCATAAGCAAAAAGGTCTTGACCTCCACATTGTTTTTTGAACATATCTGACCTATGGAAGGCAAAGCTAGTGAGGAGGAGAAATCCACCTACACTAGTAATGACTAATATGATGACCACAAGACCCAGAACTCCAGCAGACAAGGCAATGATGTAAGACATGACTAGTTTCATCAACAGGAGGGGAGGGAATGGGAGGAGAAAGAGGAAAGAGGAGGTCAGGATGAGTAGAGTGACCACCATAGATAAATTTCTGGATGAATACAAACAAGTCGGTAGAAGAATGGTCATCATCTTCTCAGAGATCAAATAACAAATAAAAATAATAGGTACTAAATACACATGACAGATGATGATGATGTACAAAAGTATGGACAAAATTTTGTCAATTTAATCGAGAAGATCCGAGGGATAAATTTCCAACGAACGGGCTAGAATGATGTTATTATTGAACATGACAGTAAAAATCAATGATCTGGGGGATAGAGATGGATAAAAGGATGCCTTTTCATATCAGATGATGCAGGAGTAATTTTATAATCGAGTTTCTTGGAAATAATGTGAAAACACTAATGAATGTTATTATACTATTGCCAAAGAAACAATTCACAGAGACACAAGGGAAAAATACAATAATTATTAGGGAATTGCCATTGCTCCTTGGTATAAAGAGCTTTTTGACCTTGGATGGGAAGGAAGGAAGGAGTTGATGATGTTTTCTTCCCTGGAATTCCCCTGATGAGCTCAAGTATTCGTACATGTGTCTATCGCCAATGCGAATGTCATGTTATTAAAACCCTTCAAGACCTCTTACCAACAATTTGGTGAGGATAAAGTTGTACCATGAAGGATTTTTCATGGAGAAAGCATTCCTTCGGATCCCATCCTTTCTCCCTCCATTAGCATCCTCGCTGCAATTGGAAAAATGGAGGGTGTGTGGAAATGAACTGAAATTCCAGTTGTTCGGTTGACTCTCAAATTTAGAGATATTAAATAAGAAAAAAGATTTTTCTTTTCAACTTTTATTTTTCATTCAGCACCAATCAAATCTCATCTGCTCATCTGTGTTCACATGATTGAAACCAGTTACATTTTACTTGATACTAATAAGTACTTGAACGTTTGTTTTTTTGTATTCTAATCGACAATATCCTGTTTATCGATATTTGTTGGAGTTGAGACAGTCGACGTAGTTCATCTTAGTAGGATCCAGACGGAGGGGAGGAGAGATTGAGAGAGGGACTTTGACAATTTAACAATAAAAAAATTCTTCTTTCTCTCCTTTCTCTCTCTTTCGTTCTCGTGTTTCATCCATGATCAATAGGTTTTTGTCATTTGTTTTCACGATTCCATGGAATGTGTGTGCTCAACCGGAAGTTGAGTGAGCACACACACACACAACACAAACAAACAAAAGAAAGCTGTCCATCCGTTTGAACTTCTATGTTGCACATTACGTCTCATTGTCAGTGAGACGGACGTCAAAGTATTACGTACTCGAGAAGCACCAGAGCCTGCTTTCTCCCCTTTCCCTTTCCTTGTAGTTGTAGTACATATTTAGAAGTAACAGACATGTATAACAATTTAATATAAGTTATTTTATGTGTTGTAATACATAGCAGTGGTGTTTGTGCTTTTACCAAAAATCTTGAAGACTGACGTCACAGTCATTATATATATATTGACAAAGCTGAACGTGTATTGTACTGTGTATATTTTTAACAATTAATTGTAAATTTTTTCTTCTTCTTTTACTGACTAAACCAGGTACATTTTTCTCTTTTTTTTGTTCACAATGTATTGTATTTTCAAAATTTTTAACTTACGTAATCCTACAAATAATTCTTGTATTTTAAGTTTGGATTGTGACTAGAGAGAATCAAAGATTTCACATATTTCTTGACGGAAAGAGAATAAAATATGTCAGTATTTTGACCATTTTTTATACTCAATTGTTTTGATTGATGGAGGAGATTTTAATTAAAATTCTCAGTAATTTCTTGTGTCGAGTTTAACGTACGCTTATTTTCAATAGTATTAAATGTAAACTTTAACAACGTTTGTTCATTGTAAGTTTTTTTTACTTCTGTAAAAATAAATTCAACTCGACTCACGCACCCACGCACATTTTCACAAATCAATTGAGTATGAGAAGAAAATTTTAGTGAATAATAATGTGAAAGCATGTGGCTCAACGAAAAACCAATTAAAAATAAAAATAAAAAATATGTTGGTGAGATGGTCACACAGTTTGTGTGGGCTAGATCAAATCTGTGTCACATCGACCAAAAAGCTCACATGATTCACACACGAAAATCTCCCAAATAGAAATTAAAAATTATATTTAATTGTTGAAATTATAATCATAATTTGATTAGATTTTTGGATAAAACTACAAAATTCTTCTTTTCACCTTTCACCGCATACATCCATTGTTTCACTTATGTTACATCTGTACAAATCACACTATTAGATCCATCATCGTTTCACCTGAACATTACACCATGTCATTTCACTTTACTTTCACTCTCGAAACTAGCATAGCTTTGTGTGTAGTCCCACGCATTCATTGTGTATATTTAGTTCGTCCATCAACTTTCTCTATTAAAGACAACACTACATAGTATGCTATATTAATATATAACTGTGTGTAATACTTTAACTTAATGTATCTAATTCTAATTATACAAGTATTACCTTCATCACACTGATTACTCTATGTAACTTAGAAACTACGAATCTCAAGTATTATCCAAGTGTAATCTAATACAAATTAGTACAATAGTATCTGTTTTTTCTCTAGGATCTCTCTCACATTCTCCGCCTTCTCATCATCATGACAGTTAAGTGTATTCAGTCAAGAATCGAGGGTGAATAATATTAATCATTCATCATTAAATTCAGCAGACACACAAACACCCACAATAAATTGTAAATGTAGGCAACTTTGATCTTCGACGTGTGTAAGTATAATACAGTATATCTAAACAATATTTAGTATTCAAAATTTCATTTCCTACATTAAAATTCATCGTATAATTCTCATATATCACACTCACCGTTCTCCTCCTAAATTTCACTCACTCATCATTATTCAACATGTACAGTCCCATCTACTTGCGTATTGAACTGTAATCTAAAGATATCGACTTGCACACTTTCTCTCCATCCCATCCAAACATCCATTTAAGTCAACTTTGACCAAATTTGTCAAGTCATCTTAATTTAGAGTACCATAATATTTATACAAGTTGTGTACAATAATAAAAGTGACTGGGTAACTTTAATTTTGTTACTCCAGTATTAATAAAGTACATATCTCTTGTATCAATAGTTTCTCTCATTGGTCATTCGTATTTACCATGCAAATTAATTTGTAGTGTACAGTCCGCAGTGTACTCGGTCCACTTGAAATTGTGCATAATCTTCTTTTTGAAGTTCAAATTACCTATTTGTGTTTATCTGCGTGTGTGTGTACATGGGATGTGAGAATTTTAAAAATGGAAGAAAACACTGTCTGAAGTCAGTATACATCTGTTTACCTTTCACTTGAACTTGTTCAACTTGCAGCAGTTTTAGTAGAGTTGAAAAAAAGTTTTTTTTTACTTTCTCTCATGACTTTTGAGTGTGCGTGTGTGTCTGTGAATGTGGTTTTGTTGAATCTGCATGTGTATATCGTTGTTGACTTTTCATTTTGCAATATCCTCTCGTTTTTATAAAGTTCACGCACCACAAGAAAGAAAGTGAGAGGGTGAAAGTACGTTCATGAAACTGTACAGAGTTGAAAGACAGACAGAGAAAGAAAGCTGGGAAGAGGAGGTCTGCTCGACTCTTTTCTCCTTTTACTCTGAGAAAACTTAAATCAAAATTAATGTTTTTCTAGGAGACCACATAGTGTACATACTGTACCTTCTCTGCCACTGTGGTACACTGTAGGCTTCTGCTGTATAATATTCCATCTGGAAAGAAAACTCATAAATAACACAAGTCCCAATTCACTTGAACCACCAACCACCCTCTCTTTCTTCCTCTGTCCTACTCTCCAACAACTATCCACGTGTGTGCGTATACATGAATGTGTGTGTGTGGCTACACTTTCATCTTCAAAAGATCCACACACACACACACACACGAGGTTTGCACTTTGGTTAGCTTTCCCTAAAGGGATTGAGTTAATGTGTGCCTGTGGGGGGGTATGTGGGGGAAGAGAAAGGAGTGAGGGTAAGAGTAAAGATAGAATGAGTGAAGAGAGGCGGAGGAGGATAGAGAAAATTAAACTGAGCATAATATTTTGATAAATGGATGAGTTGCTCATGGTTTTTATCCAAAGAAGAAAAAAAACCCTAACTTTCTCCTTCTTCAACATCAATTCTAACATCTTAAGTCAAATTACAGAAAGAGAGGGAGAGACAGAAAAAAATATATAACTAACACAAGAGCTCCATGTCCTCATTTCTTCACCGAAAAAATCATCCTCTGTTAACACACGCACACACCCATGGAGGAGGAAGAGAAAGAAACTTTCTTGTATTCTCTCCCCTCTCCCTTTCTCTCTCTCTCTCTCTTAGCTCCTTTTACTTCCGATCTTGCCGACAGAGATAAAAACGTGCCAGTGTGTTAGAGAGTGTAGGGATGTGGATGTGTGTGTGTGTGGGTACACATTGCCACTGTAAGAATGGCATAATCATCAACTTTTTCTCTCTCTTCTTCTTCTTTTCCTCCTGTTGTCGTAACTCTCGTAACTTTCCCGTATGAAAAGGACTTTCTCCTTCCTTCTCTCTCTTTTCATCCTCCTTTTTTCACAATCTTCGTCTCCGATTACGATTACACCAGCATCACGCATTAATTTTTGTCACATTTTCCGTGAATTATAGCACAGGTTTCCAAAATAACCCCACACACTATCTCTCCAGTACACACACACACACACGCAGACAACAAGTAGAGAATCACAGAATTTCACCCTCATTCTCCCATTTTCCCATGTCAGTTTCTTCACGTTCCATTGTAGGTAAGTAAAGTAAATATGGTCACTGTACAAAGTAGTAGTGTGTATGAAGTTCCAGCTTCACAACAACTTTCACCGTATCATATCACCTTGTCGTGTGACAGTTTTCTTTGCTCGTGTAGTAGTAGTGGGGGATGAAACACAATTTAATAAGAATTTCATCACTCAGGAGTAGCATAAAAACCATTTAGACGAGAGAGAGGATAGAGAGTGAAAAAGAGGAGTGTCGCTTTCATCAAAGTTTCTCTCTCTCTCTCTCTCTCTCTGGAACTCAGCCTCGGCACTCATACTTTATAATTTTTGAAATCATTCATGTGTCCCGTACACCACACGACTCAATCCATCACGCCCCAGCGTCATGTTCCCTCACAATTACAACATATAATGTGATTCTATATGCGTAATTAGGCACCAGTGTGAGTGTGTGAGTGAAAGTGTGGAGTGTGTGTGATTTTTGTTGTTTGGTGTGAAGAGAGGAGGAGTGGATGGTAATGGAAAGGAGAGGATGTAAAGTAGTTTTTCTTGTCCTTTCAAATTGGCTGGAGGGTGGTGGGTGGCTGGTGGATTTGAGTAATCTTCCTAACGCGTCAATCAGATCCAAGTAGTAAAAGCAGGGCAAGAGTGAGAGTTGTATGCATGTACACATTGTATACTTCCTGTATTGTATACTTACCGGTGGGATATAAATGAAAGTGTGTCTGTGTGGAGTGGATGGTTCGGTAGACTAGAATAAATCACATAAATTTTTGTTGGCTCTCTTTCTCTCCGCCTCCAAACTCCCCATAGTTACATCCATTAATAAATCACATGTATGTTGGGAAAGAGTGTGCAGGGAGTGAATGTGACTGGGTGTGTGTGTGTTGTAGCTGCATAAATGTATAAATATCACTGAGTATGTTGTGTTGTGTACGTTGTATGTGTGTAACTAGATTTCAGAGTTTGATGATGATAGAAAATGTAGGATTTTATATTACATATATAGGTGTGAATAGTTCTTTCTTGATGTATCACACAGTCGTAGAGATGGTAGCGTTGTGATTACACGTCGTAATATTGATCCACTTGGGCCGTTTACAGTAACGATTGAGTCGAAAGATGAGTCGAAATTGAAGACGAAACTGTTTACTCATGAAACAGTACAGGATAAAGTTGATTGCACCTGTGAATCATCATACAAGGTTTTTTCCAAAAATATAAATTATCATATAGTTAACATTCGAAATATTTAAAGGAAAAGAGACTTCTTTGAAAATTAATCTTTCCAAAATTACAGAAAAATGTATATGCTGTGCACAATATAAATAAAAATTGTATTTGATTTCTATACCGTTGATGAGAGCCAGAGTGTCCCATACTTCAGCCCAACTGAAAATTAATAACAAATTTAATTTAATTTGACAGTGTGGAATGTGGATTGAGTGGCACTGAAAATTTTCTCTCTTTACATGAAAATTAAAATCTAGATTCTCAATTTCAGAGATTTTGTTGTGCAAAAAGCATATTCTACTCATTAACTTTAATGTTGTCAGAATTTTGAAGAATAATTGTCATTACCTGTTGTAGCAGTGTTGAAGGAAATGTTGACCATAAATCCCTACGAACAAAAAGCACAAATAAATGGCGTTGAACTTTACTGCAATTTTTAAATTGTATTAACATTAATCTAGCTAACGTATCATTTATTTCTGCACTAGCTACAAGTTGAATCCGACGTTAGTATGTATTTTTCATGCTATACCTACAAAATACTCTGAGTATCTTTCTGATTGATTTCTTCCGCCTTCCACTATCCAATCTTGCTACTTTAGGTAAATTAATTCCAGGCTAATCCTCAAACTTCCGACTAGCTCTCTCTAATTAATTACCCTCTTTCCCTCCCCCCTGCCTCACCTGTCAAGAGAGCCATGATTCCCTGCGGGAATTCCGTCACAAGAAAGAGGACAAGAACAGCAATGAGCATCTTGGAGGTTCGGTCGGTGCGTCTGGAATTTTTCCCGGGTTTAGCCCCATTCTTCCCATCACCTTGTGTAGAACTACGGCGGATAGAAGGGAACCGGATGAAACCCTTACTCCGTCGATGACCTGGAGGATGATCTCCCCTCTCATCACATGGAATACTTCCAAGCCGTCCATTATTGTAGTCATGAGGTGGAGGGGTATCGGGAGGAAAATTATTACTAGCCTCACTCGCCCTCCTCGAATTGACTGCAGTCGTTGTGACAACTCCAAGGAGAGGCCCACTCATGGCCAACATTGTTGTTGGACTCCCTTTCTCCCCATCCTCATTTTTTGTCGTTATTGTCGTGTGACCCATCAACACATTTGACTCCCCATGATGATTATTTATTTGACCCCCTCCACCACCGCTCAAAAGGGCTTTTGTGGCATCTTCATTGGCAATCTTGACATGACGTCCACTCCCTTTACTCCCTTTCCGTCGTGGTAAGGATGAATTATTAGATTGTTGAAGTTGAGGACCACCACAACCCGTCTCCTCTACCATGACCATGGATTTCCCATCCGGATTCACAGAATGACCTTCATTTATTGTGGTCATCTGATACCCTGTCGATTTCCCTTCTAACATTTTGTGATGTTTTCGTGCCTTGTACAGTGTCTACAAGAATGCATTTGGAAAGAGTAAATTAATAATTAATTCACACATAAATTTGTATATCCTACACACACACACACCTCCATCAAAATTTCACAGTCAAACACATCTCATTGGCTACCATGATCCGCCAATGATCATCATTTATCATGGCTCTCAACAACAGTACGAACAACAGGGAGAAAATTAGGGCAGTGTGAACAATAAAAAAGGGGGAGGAGAGGAGAAAGGGAAAAGGGTTGAATAAATTATGACTAATTTACATTTGGCGTCCAAAGAAAGTTGGGAAAAAATAATAAAAAGTTTATTCTGGGGTCTCAACGTACACTCGCATTAAACTTTTAATGATTGAACATGAGTACGTTATCTCACAAAATATTATATATACTTTTATATATATATACATTAGTCTACATGTATTGTTTAGTATGTACAGTAGGGTAAGAGTCTTTGTACATAGGAAATACCAGCAACAATTACGGACGCTTCTAGCCTTGCAAACAAAAAAAATTAAAATTATCAAAGCAACCACAACAAATTTTTTTCTTCTGTATAATGAGTAACAGTTTTTTTAATGCTACTTTGTTTTACGACAGCAAGCATTTTACATTAGTAATTTAATATTTTTGAATATTAAACAGTTAATTACTGATACACCATGCGCACTGCACTTAGATGCGCAGTTTTTTGTACAGTTATCCTCCCCCCTCTCGTTTTCTCCCCTCCCCTCTCCGTTCTCTTAATGTGTACTCATACATATTTGTGTACTTTAGAAGCATGACAAGATCAATCGCACAATATTATTTTTTTTGTATCAAAAAACAACTTTCATATTTCTCTGTCTCTCTCTCACTCTTAGTCTTGCAGTATAATGCATCACTGCCACAACCCACGTCTAAACAGGATCATATCAAAACAATTTTCCTCAGCCACGGAAACTTTTCTTCCGTATATCCTGGACACACACAATGTTGTGTGCGTGTGAGTGAGAAACTCTCTGTGTGTAGTGTGTACGGAATGTATGTACATTTCCTTGATGAATTGCTCTAATCTGTCATTTTCGGGAAATGATTTAATTTAAGCCCCCCTCTTCTCTAGTACCCTTTCCCCTTCAACCCATTTTCTCCACACGTAGACACACACACACACACAAGAAATCATTGGAAGAATCTAAAATTATGAATTACAGGGTTGGTCTTCGAGTTCGCACTCACAATGCCAGAAGGAGGGAAAGGAAATTTGCAGCTGGTGCTCCATATTTATAATAATTCAAAACAAGAATGAGCGTCAGGTATAAGAAAGGAAACAAAATATTTGATGGAAATTTTCTTTTTTGTGTTGTATGGAAAAAGTTGGTATTAGAGTGTTTGTATTTGTGTCTTGGTAAAATCCATTAGATGCACAATTGTGCCAAAAAAAATTGTCTCAAGAGAGCTAGACGAGAGAGAGAGAGAATTTCTTGAGATGTCTTTTTCTCCCTTTGCCATGTTTATTTTTATTAAGAATTACATTTTCTGCCACGCATTACACACACGCACACAAACAACCTCTACACGGAATCCCACTTTAATGCTCCCTCCCAATAAGTAAAATAATTTTGGATTCTCTCTCTCTTTCTCTCGTGGTGATGATGATGATCACGGAGTGTTGGGGTAGTCGCCAAGTATTAATCCTCCTCTTGTTAATTCCACACAGTACATTATTTTAATCGCTTGACGACATCCCAACCCAATTTCCCTCCTGAATTATCATCACCAAATTTCTACTTTTTGATCCTCACTCTCTTTCTCTTAATGATACCTCTTTATTACCAAACGATTCCATGTATTTCACTTACTTTCCTTTTCTCCTGTACCCAGAGAGAGAGAGAGAGATGAAAATCCAGCATGGAAATCCCTGAGTCAACACAATCAAAATAATACTCGAATAGAGACAATTTTATCCAACTTCAATGATCCCTGACCATAATTAAATAAAGATTACTGAACACACACACAGGCAGAGAGAAAAAACCCAGATCACAACCCAGCCTTCATCATCATATATAATCAATTGTGTATGTGTGTGTGTGTGACATTCGCAGTATCGTTTCCATCCAAATCCTCCAATAGTCACTAATTCGCAACCCACCTTTTATCATCATAAATTCATGTCGAGTCGACTGCAATTTATTAAAACTAGGAACAAATTTATACTGCCTCTCTATCTCCCGGGATTAGTCATTATCTCCTTCACTCCCGTCAGTTCACAAGAACTCGTGGACAATTATAATTATTAAAGTCCCACACGAGACCCTCTTTTTCTATCTCCTTCCCTTCTCTCTCTCTCACAATCTGTTGAAATTTGAAGAGTTGTACAAAAGTCTTTGGGGACTCTTTTCCCTTCATCATGAATTCCATTGTGTCCTCGTCGGCAACATGACCATAAATGAGTTCATTTGTGTGTGTACACTCCACAGTCACAATAGTCTATGAATCATACTAGTTTCAATTCCGACTATTACTCTCTCTCTATTATAATGCTATCACAAAAGCTTTACTTAGCAGCCCTACAGAGAAACTCCGCTTTCCCTTTCCCCCTCTTTCTCTCTGTTGTTACACACAATGAACAATTTTTGCAAATTTTTTTTCTACAATCCTTATTCACAAAGCTCAAAAATGGGAACTCTTTTACATTTGGCCCCACATTAAATCATTCGACTAGTCAAAATAAACATGTATAAAGTTCCTGTGTACAAGTGAAGAGGAGGAGGAGGAAATGTTGATGGAATGAAATCCAGAAAAAAAATTCCCCCTCTTCGCTGAATAGAATGAAAAGGAAAAATTATTCAGAGTCCACAATAAAACAAAAATACTTAAAGAGGATCCATTTTCCGAGAAGGAGGAGGAGAAGAAGAAGAAAAAAACCCGTCGTCGTCAAAGAATCCCCCTCATGTTTTATTTATGTGTTCCCCTACAATGGCAGTTCAAAGTGCAGAATCTGATCAGAACCACCCCACACACATTTACACACACACACAGGCACACATAAAGAGGAGAGGACAGAGAGTCTCAGGATGTGGCAGAAGCAACATTGCGTTTCCCTGTAATTTTTTTCCTCCTCCTCCTCTTCATCGTCTGTAAAGGAGAAAGAGAGGAAAAATTTGTGTGTACACAAAAAAAGTGAAATATAGGCCATGTGCCTCGACTATCATTGCCCCCTCCATACTTTACATGAATGGAGCCAGACTAAATTGAGTATAGACTCCATTTTGATCTCTATAGCTCTCGAACATTACGCAACTGGGCGTGTGTGTGTCTGTTTGTGTGTGTGTGTGGTGTGTGGGGAGGAAATAAAATTTGAGCTGGTGACACAACCGCCACTTGCTATAATGCATTTTTTGTCATTCTCTCTCTCTCTCTGCTCCTACGGAGAGAGGGAGGTGAATGTGAAAAAATGGGACTGCGTATCATTTTTACGCATTTCTCCTTCTTTCTGATCATCCGTCTTATTTGCATACGGGAGACCTTGTATCATTGTGCACGGTGCAGAGTAAACGTACACCGCCAACACTTGGATATTTCTCTCTTTCTCTCTCTCCCTCTCTCTCTCTCCGTAGAATGTGAATGAGACGAGACTCACATTCAGGAGTCTAATGGTATGTAGACAGGCAATCATACACACATTTGTGTACCGTATTCACTTCATTGTGGCCCAGTATTCGAGTGGAGAGGACTGTAATTTGATTTTGATTTATACTGTGTATAAAATGCACAATGCGTATTATTTATTTCATCATCATTTCAATAAATTACTTTCTCCCTCTCTATGTTGAAATGTGTTGGGATGTCTGGAGAAAGTTTTTTTTATTATTGTTTATGGTTATATCAGTTGGGGTTCTGTGGTTCTTATATTGGAGAAAGTACGGTATATCGTGTAGTGTATTGTTAATCCCATGGAAAAAAGTGGGTTGCAATTTTGGAAGTGGGGGAGAGGAAGAAGAGGTGAGGATGGGAGGAATGGTTCTCGCTCACACCTTTTTTGCGGTCTCCAGAAAAATGAAATGTTTACAGGGGGAAAATTGTGAAGGAATACAAAGAATCCCCACTTTCTCCACCTACGTGAAAATTATACTTGTACATACGTACATACAATGCATGTGTAGAATAAATGGGATTTGGAGTAGGTGAAAATAAATCTAGAGAGTGAAAGTGGGGGAGAGGAGAGTAGCGTACCTACCTACCTACAGACATATATCGATTTTATTTGAGTTTTCCTCTTTAAAATTTCAATTCTTCACTCTCCATCTCACTACTTTCACTTTCCCTCCCACTTTCGGGAGTTGACCACTAGAGAAAGTTATGATATGTACCAGGAACTCTGGCCTCTCTCTCTCTCTTTCCATAAAATTTTTTTTGTGGTTGACCCAAATTCAACGAGCGGTTTTGTATGAGGAAATAAGATTACAATAATACTAAAAAGTGGGGGAAATGATATCAATTGCATTGCGTGTACACACATACTACATATAGAGAGAGGGAAAGGGAAAGGAGATTTTTTAATGAGTAAAACTTGTCAGAGTAAATTCTCGCATGAATCCACGGACCGAGGAGGAGGAGGAGGAGGAGAAAGTGGGACAATAGAAAGGAAAATGTGGAGGCTGAGGAGGGGAAGCTCGTGTGTGGACTTCCAAAAAAAATTTTAATATCCACGGGGAAGAGGCACAGTATAAAAAATAACTTCAAATTTTGATCTCTGACTCTGGGCCTCCTCTTTGAAAAAGGCAAAAAGATGTAACTTTATTAAATCCTCTGTATATTAAATTTTGGAAGAGACAAAAGAAGAAGCCAAAAAATTTCATGTAGAATTATGTGTGTGCGTGTGTTTGAAATTGAAATAACAAAGGATGATGAACGACGAGGCTCCCTTTCTCTCTCTCTCTCTTCAGTCTGTTTAATATAGTTTTCTTCCTTCACGTTTTCCATTCACATCGATATATCATGTAATAAACCGACCTCACCTAAATCACGCAATGTCAATATTTCCCCGACCCTCCACACACACGGAGAGAAAACCGTTGGTCAGCGTCAAAAAATAAAAAAGTACATGTGTTTAGTGTTTGTATCCATGGGTGTGTGTGTTCATGGACTGGGTGAGGGGTAGCATGGATGATGGGATGGTTCGTCTGTGTATTGTCATTAATTTTGAAACAAATGGAGTGGGGAATTCTATTCTCCAGTTTCGATGATGTATAATCATGACAAGGAAATGTACAGAGTGGTCAATCCACACACAGACGCGCGTACACTTACTACATACTTTACTTTCTCTAGAGAAATGAAAGAGAAAGGAATAAAAAATGGAGGGACAGTACAAAGAGGGAAGGAATGGACAGGATGTCTAGGGTTTGTGCAAACTTTGTTCACATTTGTCAAAATTTTTTAAAGGGCAAGGACATGGGAGGATAAAAAACCAAGAAGCCATCATAAAATTTTTTTCTTTTTTTCTTTTTGACATGACAGATTACGGTCATCCAAGGAAAGCCGCTGAATTATGTGAAAAAAGGGATTATAGAGTCGTCCCTCTTTTGAAGAAATTTTTTTTTTCAAAACAACTTTCTCCCATTTTTCATTCAACTGTTGTTACTGTACACACAAGTAGTCTGGATAACAAGTCAATAGAAATGACAATGAATAAACAGAATGAAAGAGAGATGGAGGGAGGAGGGTGGAGAGAAAGGAGGATGAATTTTGTTCACAGAAAAATGATGACGGCTAGACGAAAAACTGAAAGGAATACATGGGAAGCATAGCGTGTGTATTGTTATTTAAATAATCAAAAAAAATTCATTTGAAAATTTCAAAAAAAGGAATGACGTAAGTCTTTTACTCTACTTTCCCTGAACACGTGTGTGGAGGGAAGATACACTAAATACAATTCATCCTCTCAAAGGAACAGATGATCGCACACACAGGATTCTATAACCGGTTTAGAGAAAGTTGAAGAGACAAGAAAAATCCTCCTGGCTTCGAAAAAAACCACAAAAGTGTAATTTGATGTTGGGATAAAAAGTATCACAAACATTAGGAAGAGAGAGAGAAAAGAAAAGAAAAAAGGAGAAAGCGGGAGTTACAGTCAATTTTTCCGGTACATAATATTACATTATTATGACACTGTGAAATGATGTGAAGATTTTCAACGCTGAGAATTTGATTCCATTCTCTCTCTCTCTCTCTCTCTCTTGGAGAGATCTTCCATGAACGTCAGGGGTAATGTGAATACCCGTCAGATTTATTTCATTCTCAATAAATTTGAAATTCGAGAGAGAGAAAGAAGGGGGAGGAGAGAAAAGCTTAAATTTGTGTGGTAAACATGTACATGTGGGCAAAGGGGATTTTATGCAATGTTACACAACACACACACATTATATATGCGTACTTTAGAAAGATACCTGACTACTATAGATAATATTTGGTGAGGCTGAAAAAAAACTCAAAAGCTTTTGGTTCAGTTCAGATTCAGATCATCGCTCATGTCACGCTTGACTAGGAATTTCTATTCCTCTTTTTTTTCAAGAAAGAGAAGAAGGAGGAGGGAGAGGAGGAGGAGGAGGAGAACCGACTCCACCATCGCATCACACAGAATTCGGAGATGAGAAGGAAACGCAAGGAAGGGGATGAGAGGACAAGAAAATACTCTTCCATTTAGAACTAGAAGAAGCGATACTCTTAGCTAGCAGACCACATGGAAAAATCAGGGAAGCATGGATTTCCAGCCCTGCATTCTTATATACGTATGTGTGCGTGTGTGTGTGGTGGATTTGTAGCAAACCACTTGGCTCCTCATCTATTTCCTCGTCTTCCTCTCTCTCTCTTTGGCAGAGGAGGAAGAGACGACAGAAAATCTATAAAATAAAATAACAAACACTCTTCTCACAACTTTATGTTCCTCCTCCACAAAGCTCCTTCCAAACTCCAATTTTTTTGATGTTTAAAAAAATAGATATAGGAAATAAAGTAATAGCTCAATTTGATACTCTCTCTTTCTCTTCTCTTCTCTTTACTTTTCCTTCGACTGTTCTTCCTCTCTCTAAGTTACACGTGCATTATTTCATTCACTCTAAAATTCCTTTTCTCATCCTCATCAAATATTAAACCCATTGAATTATCATCCTTCTCTCTCTCTCTCTCTCTCTCTCTCTGGCACACACTCTCGACTTTGACTTATCTGACTTATCATCCCACTAAATTTTCCATTTGCATTTCTATGAATTCCCCCTCATTCCGTGGAAAACCTTCAGAAACCCAAGACTCCACATTCAACCACAAACATTGATGATGATGGGAACCACACAAACACACACACACACAATCTATGTTGAGGGGTTGTAGTATTTGCAGTGGTGTGCAAATAATCTGATATAAACTATATGATGATGATGATTTCATCCAGAGAGAGAGAGAGGAGAAATATGTGTGTTGTGTGTGTGTCATGATTGCCAAGACCCACACACTCAAATTCCTTGAGCTGCTGAGATGGCTACTTAAGTCAACCAACGCGGATCATTTGTCATCGTCATCTTGACAAAATGCGTTCACAATTTTTTTTCCGGGCGTAATTTTCAAGAAAAACATTCTATAATATTAAAAGCAGAGACCGTATTTCCAGTAGATTGGAGCATGAACTTTTCCATTTAATTAACTATACTCCCGCCATCCTCCTTTTTACGTTACGGTAATTTTGTTCATGTGGAACCTTGCACAGAACCTTCCCTTTCTCCTCCCTGCAAAACCTATTTTAAAAAGGATGCCCTCAATTTCCTCCCATTCTGTCTTTTGACCCGGGTGTTTTATTTTGCAGGAGCTAATATCCTTAGAAATTCGTTTCGGGTTATAGCAACCTAATTGTGATGAACATGCCTTGGATAAACCAAATTTTTTGTTTAAACTGTAATTCGAGGATATGGACCAGAAATCATGAGGGATAAATCCAACAGACTGAATTGAATGTCAGAACATTTTAAGGGTCTATTTATAAATTTTAAATATATTTAAATTCAAGAAACTACGTCTCAAACTATTTTGCACAGCCACACACACACGAGATCTCATGTTTTTAAAATGAGAAAAGTGAGGATAAGTTTATGGATTGTGTGTACAGAAAATAGAGAATTTTCTTTGATCAATCCATTCAGAGTTGGAGTGAGAGGAGAGGAGAGAAGGTAGTTGAAACAGTATTGTGTATTTTGTACTATTATGGATGCAAAAGGAAAATACATCGTCGTTCATTTTCCCTTGACAGATTAAAGCCTTATTTAGAAAACCCACTCCGCTCACTCCCATTATAATACAAAATCTGGAGTTCTCTCCAGATTTCAAAGGATTGGTGAAGGAGGATGATGATGAATTTTCGAGACAGAAGAATGAATTTCAGGACAAAAGTGAAATTTTCCACCCCACAGGATGACACACGCACACACACACATAGTCCATTTCCGGCTGCCACCGTACAGTGTACATGGTAATAGAACTGTAAACAAATTTTCAATCCATAGCATGTGGAACGAAATGCGGATGAGAGAGAGAAGAGAGAGATTGAGTGAGGAAGGAAGAGGAATTGTGAATTTTAGTTTGACTCTCCATCAAAGAGTATGAGTGCGTTTTGTGTGTGTGACGAGGGAATACTTCCTCGTGTTCCGGTTGTTTTGTGGCTTTCTCTTGCTTAACCGCACTATTTACTTCATCTGCATCTGACTCCCCATTAACCAGCCACAGAATTGGCCTCTTGCTCTCCCTCCCTCTCCATTCTTCTATCTGTGTGTGTACAATGCGTGTCCTTCTCTTTTCCCCGACAATTCAATAATTTTGAACGAGTTTCCAGAGAACTTCATACTCTACAATGTACAGTAGTATTGAATCCCTGGAACTTGTCCCACTGACAGTTCAAATGAATTGTGTAGCTTTAAAATCATACGGAGGAAATGAGGAGATGGTTGTGTTCCGTTCGGGAGAGAAACTTGGAGCTTCAAGTGTCCTCCATGATTTTAACCACTGGTTACTTGTTTGTACAACAAATTAGCCCACATACACACAGCCAACTTTGCTGGGATGTACATAATTATCCAATAAAAATCCGATTTTCATGAGCATTTCACGTATTCAGACAAGTCAATCAGTTATTCATTATCATGAAGATAATGATTTAATTATGTGGTCCTCGAAAAGAATTTTGAAGCGCAAGGACAATTATGACAAATTGGGTCAAATCATGTTCTTAACTTAATAATCATCATAAAGCATTAAACTAATGCTATACAGCTTCACCTTCCATAGACTCTGGAGTTGGTAAGAAGGAATGTAAATATTTAATTGATTTTCAAGATTTTACTCCTTACACTGGGGAAAAATCTGGGACGTTAGGGAAAGTTAATTAAGTTCAAAAGAAGAATGAATACCTGTGAGTGTGTGTGTACTCAGGAATATCCTTTCCCATCGTTTAGAGTTTAGCTGTGAAAATGAGAGTTTTTGAGAGTCTTAAATATTTGTTGTAAGTGGCGACTGCTGACTACAGCATTTACATTAGCCAAGAGAGAGTGAGAGACTAAGAGACTCTCGAGTTGGAGAGTAAAGTCAACAAACTCTTTTCAACAAAAGAAGACTTAAGCACAGAGCGACCATAATTAGATTTCAAATTTTGAGTACCTTGGAAATACATAGTGTGTGAGAGAGAGAGAGAGGGAGTTTTTCGTGTGGGAATATCATTAAAAATTAAAGGAATAAGCCTACTATCACTAGATAATGATTTTGTGAGGGTGTCTTTCTCTCTCTTTTCCAAACTTTATTTTAAAGCTGATTAACTCTCGTTCTTCCTACATCCGGCCCGAGTTAGGCTAGACATGGAAAGGGACAGAGAGAAAGGGAAAGAGAAGAGGGAAAGGAGAGAATAGATGGAAAAGCTTATGCCTTATGTTGTTTGGCAGGATGCCGAGAGAAGAAAAATATACGAGTCGCAGTATTAGTCCCAGTCTTAGTTAGTGGAGTCATAAAAATAATCATTATTTATTTGCATCCATGCAAGCCCTGCACAAAGACACACACACACACGTACGCACACAGTCTCTACTCGTGCATATAAGCGTGCATGGATCAAGCTTCAACTTCCAAATCTTGTCGCTCTATAAATTGTCATGCTAATTGACTGTGTAATTATGGAGGTCGCATTGTGTGCCTTCTAATTCGAATCAAAGTTTCTCCACCCTTTGCTCAATTGTGATTAATTCCCTTCTCAACTCCATTTAATAACTTAATCATTGTGTGTGGGACATGAATATTACAGAGTGTTCTGAAACCATCATTTTTTGAAAGACACACGCAAATTCTCACGTGGATTTTTATCAGTGATTAAAATAAGTGAAATATGCAGCTAAATTTTTTAAAAATAATTTTACAGCTATCTTCAAAAATATACATGTATTTTAAAATGAGTCCAGGAATTGGAAAATTCGGACCATTTTCTAGGTGGGGAAAGCAGAGAAAGACAGAGCATAATAGAAGAAAGGAAATCCTTGTCCACCCTGTACAGTCTACACTGAAACTATAATTAAGATTAAACCTGGACAAGAATGAGAAATAGAGTGACAGGGAATGATGTGTACTCAAAAAATTGAACAAAGCCAACTTGTTAAAACAAAATCAGTCAGAGTGAGAGCCAACAGTCATCAATTTTCCTCTCCATCTCTCTCTCCACACACACACAGTATCAACTAATTTAAATTTACATTCTCCAAAGTGAAGGTCAATGGTACTAGAATGTAGAATGCAAATGGGTGCAGTCTCAAGATAACGCCTACACAATCACACAGAACCACACACACACACTCACTCTCACTTCGTACTGCATGACATTTCATATAAAATCCCGGGTTACATGATACACAAATGGGATTTTGTGTGTGTGTCATATCGACACTCTTGGCCCTTACCCAAACATACTTGATGTCCAAAGAACTAATATCATTTTCAAACTGAGAGAGACAATGAACATATTTGCAATTTGCTATCCCCCATGATGATATGTACTGACGCCACACATAGACACACACACACGCACAAATTTACGGGCTTTGGGTTTGGTTTAGTCCAAAGACTAAATAAACTTTTCAAACTGGATATCCACTCTCTAGCCTCATGTCAACATCCGAATTCTCTTTCACCCAAAGACACACCAAGAAATTGAAGATGAGCTGTGAGGGAGTTCCCACTTGTACAATTCTCAACATGTTTGCCAACCACAAAGCCAACCAACGAGAGGTAAAGAGAGAGAGAGAGTTGATCGTAAAATTGATTCCGAGACGGATTTTCCCTCTCCTCCTCTGTACACCATCAGGATGTATGCAGGGCTAACAAGACAGTTGTGTGAGGCACAATGTAGTGAATGGCGACTTTCGAGATTCAGGAGGAAATCTGTTCTCCTCTCTTCTGGTTGTGCAAAGTACAAAAAAAAGTAAATTGACAAAGGATTGAAAGTGACGAGGGAAGATTTTCTCCTCCTCCTCCCCCACATCCTCCCCATAGAAAAATAAACTTTTGTGGCCCCTCTGCTCCTGGCCCAGTCGTCCAGATTGTTGAAATGGAATGTTTCGTCTACTCGTCATTTAATCGTGTCTGTATATTAATAGGATGTGTGGCCAATCTGTGTGTGTGTGCGTGTGTACAGAGCTTGTCAATACGAAAGCTAAACTTAGTTTACGATCTAATTAATCTTGTTACGTACACACACAACTGGTTCACCTTATCCCTTCATATCATTCACCAATCGTATCTATCCCAATGGAACCCCTCAGTTGTAAAAATGTTTCGGATTTTTTTGGACTCTCGTACATTTCTCAGGCTCAACTCTCAACAACTTGATACTATTGACCTTTCTATTTATTTATTGGATTATATTACACAGCTGAGAGTTGTTTTGCAAGATTACCGGGTTTTATATGTACAGTATAAACTGATATATGTGTATATAGGTAGAATAGAGAATACATATGGGAAGTTATGCATATATATTAACGTGGACGTGTGTTATAGAAGGCATGGATTTGTGACATTTAATTAACAAGTGCGCCCAGTTCTTACGGTATGTAAAAATCGCATTGAATTAAATTCATTAATTTCTGTTCCAACGTTCAACGACTTCGACTTCAATTGGAGAAAATTCGATGGTACACACACGTACACATAGAGAGAGAGAGCGAGAAAGAGAGAGAGAAAAGCACACAATATGGGGATCTACACAAAGTTTGTCATGGAGAGACAGAGGGAGGAATTCAATACGGAGAGAGAGAGATGAAGGGAAGAATCCGACAGATGATGATGAATAGGTAGACTTCCCAAAAAACAGGAATCCAATGGAAAAAGAAAGCTGCAAGATGGAACGATGTCAAGCACACACATTTGTATTTTCGAAACAAGAACAAATGAGAGAGAGTAGGTAGCTTGACTGTACAAAGACAAAAGAAATGTACAAGGCGAAGAAAACATTCTGATGAAAGGAAGACGGAGAGAACAAAAAACTTTTTTTTTAAAAAAAGAAAGAAAAGTGAAACAGGTGCATCGCTTTCATCCAAAGCTTTTGTACTCTGAACAAATTGCACACGAGTTTTAATCATTCTTCATCATTTTTACTCTTTCTCTTCTTATTTTTCACTCTGATTGGTTCAATTCTAAATGAGATTCTCTCTCTTGAAAAGTGTAGAGAGAGAGAGAGGAAAATTTTTTGGATGAAAGCTGGAGATGATTGAGTAAGAGTCAAATCAAAGGATGCATGCTGGAGGAACGTGCAAATTAAAAAGCATTGTCAATCTCTCTTTCTCTCACGTGTTCTTCTCTCTCTGTTTGTTCTTATCCTGTAAACTGTAACTTGGCTATGTACCTCTTCGTCCCTCATCCCTTGACAACCGAGGAAAAGAACCATTTTCGACTTGCTCCCTTTCTCAGGAGACAAAGGGCAATTTTCATCTTGTGATGAGTCGTGTGTGTGTGTGTGTGTGTGTGTGAATTTTTTAAACTAGTTCAGTTTGTGGCAACAAAAAGTTCAAAAAAAAGAGAAACCCAACACAACCTTCAACTCTGTGTGTATCCATGAAGAAGAAGAAGAAATTCACAAACTATATTGCTACGCATCTGCTCCTTCACTCTCTTTCTTTTGAGCAAGTCTCCCACATAAAGTAACTCTCGATAATTTAATACCTTCCATTCCTATTATTTGTAACTATCCATCCTGTTTTTCTTCTCCACAACAAAGATTTTTCACATCTCTTCCTCCATGGATCCTTCTCATCTTGCAATAGGAAGGATTTTTTTCCAGACACCCCTCCAAAAAAAATCTCATTGATACTGAGTGCAGAGACACGCAAAAATCTCCCAACATTTCATCGCAAAAAAAGAGGGGGAAATAGATAGAGACAGGAAGGATATATTTCAAATAGAAATGACACCACGAATGCCTGTGCATATATGTAATTGTCATTTACTTTATTCTTTTTTTTGAGGGAGAGTCTGGGTGTAATGTGGCATTCGTGGGTAAGGGTTAATAGTTATTGCTGTGTTTTGCCCTCATGTCTTTTGTTGTGTAATAACAAGTGAAGAATTGGAATGGAGGCACTGGGCATTTTAAAAATAGATCCTTTGAAAAATGATCATGGATAACACACTCACACCGTAAACAAGGAAATGTAGTCCGGTGTATCCAAAGAACTGAGCTAGTCCGATTTTTTTCTACTACTAAGAATCCTCTAACTAGTTATTTTTTCTTGTCGGGTATTTCAGGTGCTTTCATTTCTAGGCATTGTATTTCATGGGTGGCATTCAAGAGAGAGTTTTACGGTATTTTTTGTTAGAGTGAAAAGGATCACAACACATTTTGTTAAATACAGATAGTGTGAGTGAGGTTAGAACAACGACAAATAAACTCAAAAACAATTAAAACCAAAATGTAAATCGAGTGTTGAGAACAAGAGGTGAGTGGACATCGACACAAGAGACAAGGAACAGACACAACATATGGCGAGAGGGGGTTGGAATCAGGAAACGAATTTTTTTTTTGTCAATTTCGCTTACCTGGCCTGGTGTCCATTCTCGGAGCACCTAAATTAATTCGTTTCACTGATTTATATATTTTATTTTTAATTTTAATCCTTAAGAAAAGGAAAACAACTTTCTCCTTCCCTTCTATTATGTAATAATTAATCATGACGGATGATTTAATTTAGGAGGACAGTGGCCCGATTTAGTAATATAAAATATTGTTAGAAAGTTATAAAGTTAAAAATTCGCACTAATATTTAACATGTATTTGTGGTTCTATAATTTGACTAAAAAGCGAAAGTGATAAGTAAAATACTATTAATAGGTATATTAATTAAAAATTGTTGTTAGTGATCACTGGAAGCATTTTACGTGTTAGAGAATTTTTTGCATTTTAAGACAAGACTATGACAATGAGAAAGTATATAAAGAGAAAAAGTGTTAGTAGAATAATTCAAGCAGAGAAAGATCATGTCAATAGTAATAGTAAAAGATGGAAATGACAGCAAATTTCTGGTTTTTTTTCGAAAATAAAATTAATTTGGTGGTAATTAAGCGTTTTTCATGGTTGTTGCTGATATTTCTAGTGATAATTAATATACTAATTTGTTTGTCTGTGGTTGGTGATTCCTCAGTCTGGCAGTGTATGAGAAAGTGGGAAAAGAATGCCAATGTGAGATTTAAATTGCTAAACTTGAAAAAAAGAAAGAAAGTGAAAGTGTCGGGCAATTGTCCGGGATATGAGAAGATGAGGGGATGAAATTTATGATAATTTTTATGCAAGATTTTAGCTAAAGAGAAAAGACTCACATTGACAAGCCAACACATGAAGAAGGTGAGGACGACACAGGGGATGAGTTTGAAGACGACAGAGTAAGTCCAAAAGTTGATTGCTTTGAGAAGTCCATCTCGACTCTCAGCGAGTTCACTAAGTCCCTGAAACCAAATAAATGAAATAACACACATTAATATTATGAACGTGCTGATGACGCGCCAATTCGTATTTTGAATTTGTGACAGGTTCAAACGCGTTTTGAGTCAGAAGTAGAGTAGCTTCATTACAGTTATTTGTTAATCTGTTAGAATTGTTGAAAAATTTAGTTTTGAGTTAGAAATGGTTAAAAAAAAGAATACATCTGGTGGGGACGACCAGGCTGGTCCGAGTAAAAAGGCCAGGAAAGTTGACATGAGAGGGGAACCAGCCAAACGAAGGAAAATCGAGAAGAAAGACCAGGAGATCAAAAAATTGACTGAACTTCGAGATACATTGATTAAGGAGTATGAAGACGTAAGTATTAATTATATACAGCATGAATCTATAATTTTTGATGCTGAAGGGCCCAATTGATGAATCTAATACAGACTACGTTGCCATCATTTATGGAACATTGACTGAAAGTAGAGCTGTAAGTACTCATACATTTTCTCTCTCATTTTCAAAACTGTCTCTGTCCATTTGAAATCGTAACATTTATTTATATTGAAGATTTAATTTAATTTCAGATTTATATTGGTCATCATAATGGACTAGATCCTCGTATACACCAACAAGGAACAGACACAGCCCTTGACAATTTCAAGAGTACCCACAAGGATGAGAGATTCATTTCTACTGTCCTTCTCTACTTAAAGAGTAACGATGATGCCTACAAACTTTACATGGAAGGTCAAATTCAAATGATTTACAAGATAGCAGATATCCATGACTGGACAATTGGTCAACTCAAATTTCCATTCAAAATTTATTCTGACAAATGGCCTGGTTTCAACATCGAAGAATTTCAAGAAGGATTCAAGGATGTGAAAATTCGTTTGATGAATGGTAGGATTGAAACGCGACAACTTGATGTTAAAGATGTCCCATTCTTTCTTAATTTACCTCAAGTTTCGTTGGGAGCTGAACTTGGTTTTACTGAAACCTACAAATATGAAAATGATCCTCTTCGTTTTGTTGAGCCACAGTCTATTATCAGCTGGTATTATTAGATTGACTCCTCTTTTTAAAAAAGAATACACAGCATGGTATTCATAATGAATTATTATTTGCTAGTACTTATTTAGTAGATACTTTAACATTTGTATGTATTATACAATTGTCAAATATTTTTTGCACAACAATTTTTTGTTACTAAACAGTTTGGTACTTACGCCTAAGTCAACACGAATCCTCCATCATAATCATAAAGAACATAATTAAAAAAAGAGACACTCACCACGTGATACTTGAGAACTTCAATTTGTGTGCAGGAATTTCGATGAAATTTACTACAAAAAAGGTCAATGGCTGGTTGAAAGGGTTGGATTGACTGATCCTTTCCAAGTGGCATCCCATGCGGTATGTATTGCACCTCAACCTTTTAGTCACCAAGAAAAAAGTCTCATTGACATCTTCTATTACATCCTAATTTCTGTAAGTCAGAAATCAGTTCCGATTAGATTGGCTGAACTCACCTTTTCGTTAATGGCGAAGGTGAGATAGAGTGGGATGCACAAAAATATGGGGAGGACGTAGGAGAAAAGGATACACAGATTACAGTTTCTGAATGTACAGTAAGAAGCACTTCGGTTCGAGCCCTTGATGGCCACGTAACGCCACACAGCCATCGTCAACGTTAACTGTATGGAGATTGTGTGGAAGATTTGGGAAAAGTTTGAATGGAACAGGACAAACACGGCCCAACTATACGAGTAGATTGCCTCATCCGGTCTTGACAGTACGTAATTGTGGAGGGCGAAGGGAATGTACTCCACCATCACCAGCTACAATCAAATCATTGTATCTTACAAATCCTTACTTTTGAACGGATAGAATTTTATTTAACAAAAATTATTCACCATGTCAGCCACTGCGAGGGCTGTCAGCATTCGATTGATGGGTGTTGACATTTCCTGTAAAATATTGACCCAAAAACCTGGCTCTAATTATCTGTACAACTAACGACTTGTAACGACTTCGTTTGTCGAAATCTTTTTTTTTAAAAACTGTTGCAATAATGTCTGAATACCCAAAAAGCTTTACCTTCCTGGTGAGGACGATCACATTAAGGATATTGGCGACAGTGCCAAAGATACAGACAACGAGGGCAATGTGTCCATGAAATTTTTTGTACCGATCTCCCATGCTGTGTACATTAAAGAGATCTGTACATGCCCGGTCATCTCTCGTATTCTGCCCTGCAATGATGTCCATGAGGGAAAAGTTCCCATTCGTTTCGTTCATGAAATTCATTTTTACTTTTGTGAATGGAAACTGGAAACCCCAGTCACCCAAAATCTTGAGAATTTGTGTGTAATTTGAATGTTTAATCGTAAACAAGGAGTAATCCCACACACATCCACACACACACTCTCTCTCCTTGTGTGTGTTGGCGAGTTATCGTCCTCCACCCACGCTGTACACAATATTTAGTGAATAATCCACAGTCGGAACTATCCTCACACGGAAATCCGATTCTCCTTCCCTTCACCCACACATCATGAGTATCGCGAGAATATTCCAACTCCCAGGACTGGCCTCATCATCATCCACATGTACAATTGTATAAATCCTTATCATCCACCTCAACTTATCTCCACTCCTCATCCTCCTTCTCCTTCGCCTCTGCTTTGCTTTGCTTCCTATGAAAATGGAAATTGTTTACGCGGCCTGAGAGTCCTGGTACTGGCGGAAGTTTGTCTCTGATTTGGCTGATCTCTCAAAAGTAAAAGTTTTTCGACAGTCCGCTCCGCTCCTCGTTCCATGAAGGTGGAGATGAGTTTGTGGGGTCCCGGTAGGAACGGTTACACTAACGGCAGCAACCCCTTGTCTCTGTCTCTGTGGACCACACAAAAATACGATGATTATGATGATGGGTGAAGAAAGAAGGAGAGTGGAAGGAGGAGGAAGGAGGATGGAGGAAAAAGGAAAACTTGACACAAAAGTTCACGTTTTGAGACGCCGACCTACTTAGCCTAGTTACCTCCCTCCTACACATATCCATATTCATACATAGTACACATGTAATATGTGGAGAAAGGTGGAAGTCTAGAACAAGTCCCTCGTAAGCTTTCCTCGCCTCTCGCTCTCCTCCACAAAAAGAGAATGATCATCAATATTCGTATATTTTTTCCCCTCCTTTCTTCTTAGTTGCTCTTCTTTTGGGGGTTCGGGGTGACGGAAACAAGAGGATATATTTATTACCACCACCATCACTGCTCCAACTGACTCACTCTCTCTCTCCCCCGCTTTTTTGTATCACACTAACACTGCCTGTGGAGACACCCACACTGGATTTTTTTCTCTCTTTTTCTACTCTATGATCCTCTCCTTCCGACCTCTAAGAATGTGTAAGTAAAAGTACCTATTAAACTTTCACTTTCTTCCTCCTCCTCTTCTACTTCCTCCACTGGCTCCATACTACTATCACTACCTTTCCCCGGTGGATGGAGAATTGGAGAAGACGTGGAATAATACAGTGGAGTAGCTCTGAGGTGGAAGGGAGGGAGACAGCAGGGATAATCCGGTAGATCAGACTGTCTTACTCACTCGGATATTTCCACACACAGACATACACACTCCCATCAGCCCTGTAGTGTGTATGCGTATGTACGTGGTGCGTCTTCCTTTCCTATATACATGTATATTTATAAATATACACTTGAACCAAGGTACATCCCTTCTTTAGAGATGTGTCTGTCTCTGTGGAATTTTTTTTCTTCCTTTCTCCCTTTTTGCTAGTCCGTTGACGACGATTGAGTCGACCACGTGCGGATTCAAGTCTTCCCCAAAAAAAATCTCTCTGTCTTGTTCCACAAGGGTTCATTGGTGAATTCGTCACAGTTCTTGCCTTTCTCTCCCCATTTTTTTTGTTGGCTCAATCCAACAGAGGAAGGACACAGATTCCACTGAGTATAAAAGAATGAGGAGAAAAAATCCAGATTTCTTCCTTTCTCCCTCTCTCTCTCTCTCTTATGCTTCCTTCTTTTGCAACGCTTCCAGGGTTTCGCTTAAAGGAAAAACAAAAGTTTTTTCTCTTTCTCTCGCTCGCTTTCTCTTTCCCTTTCTCCGTTCCTTATCGTCCTTTCCTTGTGCTTCTACATTCTACAACCACTATTCCTTTCTCACTCAACTCCCGCTGTTTCCTGTCCAACTGGAACTTGCCCAGAAAGGGGATAGAACTAAGGACTGATACAAAAGAGGAAATATCTCTGTTAGGGCTTGAACACATTTGAGAGGAAAACATACTCGTCTATTATTATACGAAACTAGTACAAATATACTTGGTTAAAATGACTACATTTCGATTTCCTTCCACTTTGGCCAATCTCACTTTATATTCATGAAAAGAAGGGAAAAGGAAGAGGAAAAAGTAAGGCAGGGGAAAGGGAATCCCTATGAAAAGTGAACATGTTTTATGTCCCTTTGATCCTCGACTTACTTAAAAGTGCACACACATTTCCTTCAGACTGTTTTTTATCCGTGTGTGTGTATTTATTTTGTGTGTGAAGTGGAGCCAAGGACTTGTTTGCCTGTCGTTGCTAAAAAGGACAGTACAAGCGAGTTGAACTGGCTTATTACAAATTGATTCATTTGACTCCATGTTTTTTTAACTTTGTCTGGGTGACCATAAAGTAAAAAGTAAAAGAAAGTTAGTAGTGCAGGAAAAATTTCCCACATTTAAAATGAATCAATTCCCCTCAAACTTCTTTTTTAGTGGGTTATTGCACACACCTTAAATATTAACCTGTTTATAATTGCATCAACTTTTCACTCCCACTGTACTCTCTTTTTGATCCGCTTTTCTCTCTCCCCTCACCTTTGTCTCTATTCCGAAGGGAACTGGTACGAACCAGTTGTGCTATACACAATCAACATTACATAGTATATAATACTGAGGGCACCTCTGGGGAAAGTTTACACAATGGAACATGGAAGACCATTAAAATCCTTGTGTATCCATACATCCTTCTCCCCCCTCCTTGTCTGTCAATAATGAAATTTATAGAGATTTCAAGTTTCCACAGCAGGAGCCATCCTGACTATTCTCCTCTTCCTGTGCCGACACATGGTGTCCGTCGAACACGACAAGATTTATTTTTGCGTCCATTCTCCCTGCAACAACTGGGTGTGTGTGTGTGTGCTTGTGAAGGGATGGGAGGAAAGGGTGGCTGACTGGCTGGTCCTTTGAGAATCGTTCATAGAAAATTACATTGTGTAAGCCATCAACACGACCACCCAGTCATCATTCATAAATTTCTATCGTGTCTGCTTTCTCCGTTTTTGTTCCACTCCCACAACACTACACACCAAGCCACACAGTTCAGTGAAGTCGTGTCTCTTCCTCTTTTTCCATAGTTTTCGGACTATGGAGAAAGCAGGAGGATAAGGAGAGAGAGAGAGAAATTTATCATCATTAAAGTTCACACTTGGACACGCACATTAGTAAGCACTGACTCAATTCTTCTCCCCCCCCCCCCTCCCCTGACACTATTCTGTGGGTGATCAATGTGGCCAAGGCAATAATAGAGAAGAGGAGAGGAAATTTCGTCTGTTCCGAAATCTTTCTCACTATCTCCATCTCTTTATCTGCTAGGATGTGTGTGTGTGTGGAAGAGAGAGTGTGGGGATGTGTATGTGCCTCTGTGCCTCTGTGATTTCTCTGCAAAGTTATTTTGGTTTGAGGTTCCTTTTGTTTTCCTCTTCGCCATTCAACCATCCCTCCCAGTTGCCTGGGAGGTACAGAAAAAAGAGAAAGGAAAAATAAGGAAAAGGGAAAGTAGAGAAAAACCAATTAGTTGTTTTGTAGGTTGTATGGACATATGGTCACATCCCAACCCCACATCGCACATCCATAATAAAAGAGAAAGTAGACGGACAAGAGGGATGGGAGAGAAGACCACATTTCATTACACATGACATCAAAAAGACACACGCAGGATAGAGGGGGAGATACATGGTATTAATAGTACACTTGAGATTAAAGATTACATAGCTGGAATTTCTAATCTAAGTTGACACAATCCCTGTCCTGTCATCTTCTTTTAATGATGCTCAACGTCGTCCACCTCACCAAAGTAAAGCAAGGGAAGCAAAAAATATGCGTGTGTGTGTGCCTGACTGAGATTCCAAAGTGGAAAGCTATACAAACAGAAGAAACCTTCTATTTGGAGGGGAGGAAAAAAAGAGGGAGGAGAGAGGAAGAGGAACAGGTTGCAATGTAAGGAGGCCAAACCAAGCTGAAAGAAAGTCAGGTTTCGGGTCAAATGTCCAACTCTCCCTCTATTCAATTTGTCCGTCTCGACAATTTCTCTCTCTCTCTCTTTCTTTCATCTCTGAGCTTTTGGCTGGACCATGAGAAAAATTCAGCTAAGAAAGACGAAGAAGAGAAAAACAAACTCTTGTTCTTTGGAAAAATAAGGGTTTATTACATGTTGTTAGAGAAGAGGATGGAACATTTTATTCTACTCCTACGTCCATCTATCCACCCATATACATGTACATGCATGTTTGCAAAGAGAATGGAGACACACAAAGTACCCAGACCAATTCCCTCCTTCTCACTTATGAGTTTCTATAGAAAAAGAGGACGGATAATAGTTGGAAAATGCCAAGGTGTTATGTAATAATGTCCGCATTTCCGTAGTTCTTTCACCAAACCCCCCCTTCCGTTGTGTGTATATGAAAGCAAACTTGCTTTCTCCGTTTGCCGCAACGATATCACTACACAGCATAGTACTCTGTGCTGAGTAGACACACACATACAAAAATACAAAAAAGACTGAGCGGGGCACACGAGTTATCCCACACACACACACAAACTCACAAAAGTCTCTTGTTTTTTATTTTCAAAAGTTTTCTCGTTACCTGGAATTTCCTCCTCATTCTCCCCTCCCTCTGACCATCACAAACAGACAGTGAAAAAAAATTAAAAGGTGGGAGGAGGAGGGGTGGAGTCCCCCACGTCCGTCCACATTTGGGAATTTGTTGCACGCAATTACACATTTATGATCCTCAAATTGTTTCAAATGTCAATCTGTAAATTGTTCTTCACACACGCCCACATACACACACATACAATTTCGTTCCTTCTCATCTCTCCCCATTTCAATTTCCCTCTTCCATTTCCTGGTACACATTTTGAGGGACGACAATCTAATGTCCGGCCATGTTCCCTTCTCTACTCTTCCCGTGACTACCTTTCTTCTGAGTGTGTGCCTAAATAATTCAAAGCAAACATTCCGCCTGGAAATAAAAGCGGAAAAAACTTCAGACATTCACTTCAGTTCCTCTTCTCCGTCCAATATTTCGGGTGTAGAGTTTACACTATAGACAGACAGAGACGGAGGAGGAGGAAAAGGAGGAGGGGAGGAGGAGGAGAAAGTGCGTGGATATTGAGAATTGAGAAAGTCAAAAAGTACATGAACGGATTTTGTTCATAACTCTTCCTTTATGGTCTCTCATATGAGATTCCTGATTTCTCTCCTCCTCCATATTACATACAATCCCCTCCCTCCGGAATACTATTACATAATACGGAGAGAGAGGGAGAGAGATAAAAATGAGAAGGGACGTGACATGACCATGGTCTTCCCCTTGTCATTGTCAGCATGTCCCTCGTTCCTCCATCCCACATATCTATATCTGTGCGTGTGTGTGTGCACGGGGGAACGCGGCTGACATGTCAGGCTCATAGCATAACATTTCATATAATCCATCCCCCATAAGTTGTCATTCAAACTTTGTACGCGGAGAACGAGAGAAGAGGAGGAAAAAACTGAGGGAAAAGGAGAGAAAAAATTCCAGGCTACTGTCAAGACGAAAGTCAAGCTTTCTCTCCCACTTTCTCTTCTTGTTGTTATCAAGTCATTCAATGGCGGCTGCCATCCAACTTTTTTTTACTCTCTCCCGCTCCCTCTCGTTCTCTCTCTCTCTTGTGTCTACCTCCCTCTTTGCAGAATCCAAATTCTTCAGAAAATGGTGTGTGGTGAGGGGGGAGTGGAATGACAGGACAAGTGAATATAAAAATAATATTGGATGTCGAAAAGTTTAAACCCCTTCCACTCTATGTATGTCAATACTACATATATACAGGAATGGGATAACTGCGTGTGTGTGCGTGTGACAGTATTTGCAATAGACTCGCGAGAGACAGAGCGAGGAAGACACACACACATACACTTAGAGAAAGAGAGAGCATTGGCCGCTTCCCTTGTCCCAATTTTTTTACGGACTCCACATGAGTTGAGTGAAAGAGACACACACACACTCATTTCCCACTCACAGTCCTCCTCATAAAGAAAGAGTCATTTCAACTTCTTTCCTCTCGCTTTCAGTCACTCTCTCTCTCTCGCTTTCACTTTGTGCCTACTCTCAGAATCACCTCAAGTTCAACCTGTCTCAGCATAACAATAATATTTTTCCATCATTTTCTTTAATGGAGTCTCCAGGAGGAGGAAGTTTTGCTATATTGTTTGAAAATCTGAAGGGAATTCTTACGTCTCTCTATATTGTCCTTTTTTACCTTGACAAAAGTGTAACAGTGAAATTCCAAATCTGGCTTAAAACTCCAGTAGTTAATGCATACCCAAGAGTGAAGGGGATCCAATCAAAAATTTTGTTATTTTTAATTATAAATTATGTAATATTTCTAATTAGACTCACAATGTGTTTCGAGCAAAGGGGAATCTGGGTAACAAGGCTAAAAAAGTTCAAGGTTGCAGAAGAGTTTGGATTCTCATTCCGAAACACACAACACACAAGGAATGGCAAAATTAAGTAAAAACATTTTCCTAGTACCGACTTGCAAAATTGAAACTATAGAATAATATTAGCATTTGCCAACCATACGATCTTAAATATTAAGGTACGTATATTGTGGCAACAAATTGAAAGTACCTCAAGAAAGTTAATGTACTGGAAAATGAAAATATGCAGTGGATAACTTGAGGAATTTAAACTTTAGCGCCAATGTCCACCAACGTTAACACAGTCAGTCTGGATAATCGATTAAATTTCTTAATGTCTTTTTCTGAAAAACGCGTGAATTTTCTTATCCTCACAGCAACTGTATGTGCAAGTGAAGCGTATCCCATAACTCCTTGAATTTTCAATCTCTTTCACACACACACACTTTCCCTCTTGTATTGTGTAGACATGAAAGCGTAAGGACTGAATATATGGAGAGTTGGATTTGGAAACTTAAATTTGTTCTCCCAACTTTTTGAATTGGGAGAGATTGAATTGGATGTGAAGAGATGTGAGAGTTTAATTGATAAAATTGTTGAGTCAACAAGACTTGGACATTGTATAAGTGAAGCTTGGGCACACACACACACACAAACACACTACCGTCACATTACTGTGTGTGGACGATGTTGGATGGAGGGAAATTTTCTCACAAATCAAATCAATTTTGAAAATTAACTTGTAACATGAACGCACAAATTGTGAGTGACTCTGTTTGTTTGGGAAGAAAAGAGGAGGAAGAGAAAGTAGTAGAAAGCAGTAGATCCTAAAAAACATTTTCGCCTCAATCTCTAAATGAGGATATTAAGGATTCTCTCCTTGCTGCAGTCTGCCCTCCAACTCTAGCCCTACTTTGGTTTGTGCAATGTAATCAACAAAAAAGTGGGAAATTTTTTTGTCTCTCTCTCTCTCTCCATTTTCATTTCTCGCATGAGAAAGTGGAGCCAATTCCCTGAAACTGCGTGGAGTCCGCCAAATTTTGTCACTTGTTATCCAATTTCATAGAGGCAGAGAGAGAGAGAGAATTTCAGAGAAATCTCTCCAGAGAGATTTGTCCGGATGGTTAGGTTGATTTGCAATTTTCCTTTTGTAATTTTATCATTCTAATTTGCCACGATGTGACAAAACAGGGAGAGAGGAGGAGGTGGAATGGAGGAGAGAGGGAATTGGCATTTCACATGACGATTCCTGTAAGCAAAACAAAAGTTTAGGCACATCAAGGAATAAATGAAGGCCAAAGGGAATTTAGAATGATTTGACCTTTCCAAAGGGAAAATAACTGGATGCGGAGAGGCGAGATCAAAACCTACGTTAACATGCAGACTGTTGCGTGCAGACAAGAGAGAGAGAAAGAGAAAAAGAAAAGATAAAAGAGAGGACAGTAATGGAGGAGACATGGTCCGTTTAATTTGAATATTAATGAAATGATGAGGGAGAGGAAGGGAAAACTCGACTACTCGCTGTAATTGTGGTGGTGGTGGGGATGAATAAAATAAAAGAAAGTTAACAGACATTTCGAATAAATGTGGAGAAAGGAAGAGAAAGTGAGGATGAAAAAGTCTCTAGAGGTAAGGATTTGTTGCTCCCAGCCTGTAATAATGTGCGGAGGGGTTGACGAGATTAAAGTGATAGGTCAACATTTGTTTATCGCACACACAAATACGGGTAGCCAGTCAGAGAGAGAGAGAGAGAAAGCCCAGAGTTTTGATAGCCTTCTCTGTTTTTGTGTTCCTTTGAAAGAGAGAGAGAGAGAGAGGGTGACAAAGGTCATTGTGTCTCACTGACCAGAGCAGCTGCTGGACAAATACAAATGCAGAGGAGAGTGAAGTGTAGTCTAACAGGATCTTTTTGATTTTCCTCCAGCTTTAATTAAATTTACCCTACAAACGGAGAGAGAGAGAGAGCAAAGTTGGTCATCTACATTTAGTAATGAGTATGACACACACACACATCATACACACCGAGATGGACATGAATTGGAATGTTCATTGTGAGACATGGGATTGGATCTCCAGGTTGTCAACTTGACCTCCAACATTCTCTCTCTCATCAATGTTGTAGGAGGTAAGTTAAGCACACACACAGTCTCTCTGGCTTGTGAAAGAAACTCTCTGCGTAAGGGAGAAAGAATGAGGATGGAAAGATGTGCGAGGAGACATTTTATATGGAAATTAAATGCAGAATTAATTCTGACGACAAAAAGGTTGCGATATTATTATACGGAGAATGAGAGAGACAGGGAATCCTAATCGGGTCATTACGATTAAAAACAAGTGGAGGGAGGGAGAGTGACAGTCAATATATTCCACCTTTCAAACTACATTAAACACTAACCTCCCGTTTTTGAGTAGACTAAATGTGGAGTGTCATTCCGAAGAAGCTTGACTCGGACAAAGATGGCTGATGAGGCTCCATGTTGACTTTTAATTTATTAACAAACATCAAGGGAGGAAGAGGGAGGGATGGGATTCGAGAACAACAACAAAAGTTTGACAGGTTGAGGCGGGGGGAGGGAGAGAACAAGTATTCTTAATCTTTATTCCTCCATAAACACACAAAATACTCATACGGGATGCCTCAGCTCAAAATCTCAACTCATCACTGCTATTGCCATGGAGAGTCAACTCATTTCATTCATCCATGGAAAAAGGAACCATCCAACTGGGCCTCTCTATCTTAACTGAGAGAGGGGAGGAGTGATGATGAAATTTTGTGTATAAACTACAAAATCCCCAATTTTTACATGATCCTAATTCTATACAATTTAATCCTCACATTCCATTCAACTTCTCTCTCTCTCTTTCTCCCTCTTCTCTCTCTTAGAGATGAGACTGAAGGGAAGCAGAGCGAGGAATAGAGGAGAAAGTGAGATGAGGATAGAAAGTTTTGAATGGATAATAAACTTTACTTTACTACTTTCCTCTACTTTAAAAGATTTTAGTTATACACGCACACACAGTTCTTAAAGATTTTACTCTGTCCTTTGATACGGAACTTTATTGACTCCTAACGCCTACAGTCAACCCGGGAATTTTGTATGACCACCAATGATAAAATATGCAGACACTGTATGTGTGTGCCTCTGTCTGTGTGTGGGGGGTTGTGGTGGTGTGCGTGTGTATAATGTACAACGTAATGGGGAGTTATATGGGAGATGCCGGATTTGCATTCATTTAGCACATGTCACGGTTATATCTCTCGTCTCCACTCCACTCCATTCCCTCCTTTCCCTCTTCCCTCTCTCGCTTTCTCTTCCTTTTTTAGATCGCATGAAAAGGGGAGATAAGGTAGACAGAAGTTGGTGAAGGACGTAAAGTACCATCTCCATTATTATGTATGGGCGAGGGCCCCATAATCCATGTGAATAATTATATTCAAAAGTCTAACAAGAGAAAGTAAGGAGGGAATTGAGTTGACAATTGACGGGGGAGCAGAGTTGGGATTGACAATAAGCCATTTCCAGCTCAGCGGGCAGAGAGACAAGGCAGAGAAAGAGACAGAGAGAAAGGAGGCGGAGGTGATGTAAGGGAAAGATGGAGAAAGCAGAACAAGCACCTGAGTTCATCCCTTCATCTCTTCTAATATAGAGAAAAAAAGTAGTTTTTTCCTGAGGGTGATTCTCTATGCTTTTTAGGTCCCTTTAGTACACTGCACAGGGATGTGGGTGTGTGTATACAGAAGGATGACTCAACAAGGGAAATTCAAATGGAGCCTAAACATGGAGGAAGAGGGGAGAGAGAAGGGAGGAGGAGAGGAGATAAAACAAGTTGCATTGTCAGAGTCTCAAGATTCCAAGAAGAGACAGCGTAGACACACACACATTCACATGTATGTAGGGAGTCTGGCAGGGAAAAGATGCCATACACTGAGGAGAGGAAGGGAGAAAATACTTGATGCTTTTATCGTCTACAAGTGCTACAAGTGCAGGACTGAGGAACCGACAAACACAACTAGAGTAGTTCTCTCTTTTTTAGAGAGAGAGAGAGAGAAAGAAAAAAAGAAAGCGAAATGCAGTATTTTTTCTCCATTTTATTTTATTTTTATTTGGCCATCCGTCCCCCCTCTCCCCTTCACTCACTCTCTGCTATCTCTAAAAGGGTACAAGATCATGTTCTGGTTCCCTTTTTCCTCAGGTAGACAAGGGAAGGAGGGGAGGGAGGAAAAGAGAGGAATAAATTTAATCATGCTCTTCTTTCTCTCCACGTGTACGTAACAAATAGAATGGCCGTTACAGTTTGCTGTCTTCACTGTGTAGCTTGTATATTGTTGTCATAAATTCAAGTATAGACATGTAGTTGGTTAGACAAAGCAACGGAAGAGATTCCATATAATTTCTCACTATGTAGAGGAAGGGAAGTCAGGTTTTATCATTGTGTGTCATCTACCGTTATTCGGAAATACAGACCGGGCTTCGTATGCGAATAGAGTATTTTTTTGTAATATGTACATTCAAACTTGGTACGAATAAGATGTAAGAAATTACAAAATATTTTGTTCACCAGTTAAAAATATTCAAGTCAGGTTTTAATTTACCCTCATACGGTACACCCATGGAAATTCGTTGTCATATTTCCACTTGATCTGATTTTGAAAATGGAAAGAGAACAAAACTTGATTTCCATTTTCTCCTCTTTTTTTCTCTAGTTCAATATCACCAATTGTATTTTAAAAAATCCTATAAACGCCTTCCTGACACTATCTAGTCCATGAACAATCAAAATTTGTTTTTCCCCGAACAGCGGAAACCCTTTCTGTGAGTGTGTCTGTGACAGAGAGTTGAGAAGTGAGAGAAGGAAGACGCACAAGATAATACATATTTCTGCTCTCTGCACAGACGGAATATATGAATTCATGAGGATTGTGAAGCAAATTTAATTTTAATGACAAGAGAATCTCGACTGAAAGATATATAGTAAAATCCTCTCGACTCCCACTCACCCATCCACACACTTATTTAAACAGTCTACCAAGGTTAATGGACTATAATGGAGGAGGAGTGTGCATCTTATTTTTACTGCTTTCCACACTTGAGTAAAAGCAGACAAGTTTTTTCCTCTCATCTCCTCTTCCTCCACTTTTTTAACTTTCGTTACAAGTTTTGAGAGTCAAGTGGAATTGTGAAAATACATGTTACATCACACACACGCACACACACACTCACTCACTCTAGTATGGATGTGCATTGAAGTGCAGTATAAAATTGAAAGTGTACAGATCGTATCGTTGAAACAGCAGCTGCTGCGGAGAAGGAGTCAATTGAGCCGAGAGAGAAAGAGATAGAGAGAGAGAGAGAAAGGCGTGTACGACAAGGGGAAGATATTAAAAATTAAGTAGAGCCATTAAGAAAGAACAGCCGTTATTCTAGGTTTTCATTCCGAAGTAAATTTTTCATTGTGTGTGTGTGTCCAAGAGAGAAAAATGGGGAAAATTTGTGTTGGCACTAAAGGTACAAGTGTATACGTATATATATATATACAACAATAACATACTATTTATTTGCGTGTGTGTTTGTCTGTGTTGTAAAGATAAATATTCGGCTGATATTATGGTTGATATGTTTTGTGTGTACATAAATCGCATCGTCAGTACAAGGACCGACTAAAAAGGTCATCCAAAGTTGACCACGATCAACGATGCTAGTTTATTATTTCCTAGTTGTAACTGGAAAATAATAGAAATCTAAGTATGAGTGGCAAGAAGAGGAGGAGGAATTGTCCACATTTACAATTTTCCTGAGAACACGGATATCCGTTAATCATGATTTAATCATGCAGCTGAACTGGGGTGGAGATGTGTGAGTGTGTGAGTGTGAAAAACCAAAGCGAGACGTGGTACAATCAAATATATCTTTTGTTGACTCGGATCGGATTCTAAGCCAGGATGAAGGTTTCCAGGGTCAGAGTAAAACAAAAAAAAGGATCAGGAGCAGAAAATGCAAACAAACCCACAAACTGAATGGCTCTTTCCATTGTAAAGGTTGAGTTGCAAAATCTTTCGACATAAAACAAAATCCTTTCACCTCCTCCCCCTTCTCAATAAATGTGAGTACATACATGTCTATTCACAGTCAACTTAATAACGGGTCGTCTACCTTGTTGCCATCCTGCCACGGCCTTGTGGATGTGTGTGGGTGTCACTGGTTACCAATATCTCCATATGAATAAATTTCCAGATCTGACATGACTAATCTAATTAATAAAGTTTGAAATGGGGAACAGAACCTGTGGTACAACAACCTTCAATTAAATGCTGGTAGTTGGTATACAAAGCTATTCATAGCTTATTTTTTTTAAAATGCTAATTTAATTAATACTCCAGCTATATTTAACTTTTAAATTTTTTTCAGGACAAATGTTAAAGTTCTTCCTTTATTGATTTCTTCAGGATAAATTAAATAATGCGAGAGAAATTCTTGGAAGGGGAGGATTGAAATTAAATTAGTGAGAGCGGGTGGGGGGAGTAGAATCTAAAAATAATAAATTTTAATATGATGGAAGGAAATATCTCACATTTCATTTTAATCAAGCCAATATGACTGCGGATTTGTACTTTACAATAAAAAGGATTGCCTTAATTAATTTTTTCAATTGGTATGTTAAATTCGTTCACAAAATTTTTTTTTGTGAGCGTCAGTGAATAAATGGAGGTCAAGAGTTACTACGTGTAATCTTTGCGATATTCGAGTATTCTACGGGGAAATGAGGAAATGAAAGATCAACAACAAAATTGTAAACGGAAATGTATTGCGAAATAGTACTACACACACACAGGCACACAGAAAGAGAGAGGAAGAGACGAAGGAGAAATAGTCTTGCAGAAATTGGCTAATTGTACTGAAACCAATGGTTCTTCTCCATCATAAACTCGATTGAGTTGAGTAAACTCCAAGAGACACACACACACTCCCTCGCACAGTGCTGCACATATAAAAATACGTACAGATACATACTACATACATGGAAAGAGTATTGGCGACAATTATCCGGGTTTTTGTTGTCGTCATCCCGGACTGATCGTCGTTGAGGAGAGATAGAGAGCGAGAGGCAAACAAACATGCTCTGCTGTTACTTTTGAACATGGACAGAGTCGGGGGGGAGAGAAGGGACGTAAATGATAAGAAAACATGAGAATAAAGTTACCCTCATGTTGTCCGCCACGAAAATGTGATGTCGAGGACACACACACAGCACACCCACAAACACACACAGAGACAAAGTAGAGAGTGGAAGTGGAGCACTCATGGAAATTAGACGAGAGTGGAGCACGGAGTGTTTTAACCATGTGAATTTTCCACAGACTCTTCCTCTCTCTCATTCGCGTATCAACGCTAATTAATTGTAAGTTTTACTAAAACTGAGCTCATTTAAAGACTTTTTGTATTACACGGCCCTTGTTACATCCCACGAAAACCCCCCTCCCATCCCCCCATTTCATGATGCAAGAGTGGGTGGAGCACAAAGGAGTCGAGAAGAGTGAAGAGAGGATGAGGAGGATGGAAAAAAAAGTTTTCATCTCTCTCTCTCTCATGAAAATTCACGGTGGGTCTCTGCATACATGACAAATGGTGAAATCCAATGGTTGAAGAGAAATGCCGGAGGCTGACTCGACTCTCCTCCATGTTCAACTGTAACGGCTTTTCATAATCGGTTTTTCCAACTCTAGCCTTAAAAACTTTGAAGAAAATAATTACATTTTTAATGGGGGTGGCGGGAGGAGACGGGCGGAGGACTCGGAGAGAGGATGATTCATCCATCCACCCAGCAGATGAAAAATTTTCTAAACTAATTCTATCAAATTTATTTCCATGATGAAGTTTCTCAGACTGGAAAAAAAGAGGTGAGAAATTGAAATGAATGACAGTTATAAGAATCCTGACACTGACACACACTCACTCTCTCGTAGAGTGTGTGTGTGTGTGTGTGAGTCAGAGTATTAATCTTAATTAGTCTCAACCTCAAATAAATTCCAGGGAAATTCCTAATTAAAAATAGAATGTCCGGGTCAGGAGAACTGAGAGAGGTTAGGACGGTACGGTTAGGTAAACGAAAAGTCTTTGCCCTTTCCCTAACTGTATTTTGTTCACTTTTGCAAATTTTGTGTAGGAAGTACCGAAGCACGGCTTCCCTTTTCATCTCCGTTTAAACTACATTTAAAATATATTTACCCTCTCAGCAGATGAGGATGGGGAGGTCAAAGTTGAAATTTTTTTACTGTCATCCTGCTTGCTCTTTAATATCTTCCTCTCTTCCCCTCCTCCCTCCCTTGTATTAGTCGTAGAGTCAATAAATTTAACAAAGTTTTTACATTAGTCGTACATTACATGCAGCTGTCAGAAAGTGCTTGGGTCCTCACAATATCAGCATTTTTATAGGCCCATAAAACTGGCACATGTGAGGAGACGAGAAGAGGAGGAAGAGGAATTCTCTTGTTGATGCTCTCATGCCACATTCCCCAGACTCAGACAATCAAAAAGTCGACACAGGTGTGATTCATCATTACTCCTCTCTCTTTCCTTTCAACTCCTCTTTTTTATTCCTCCATTTCTTCTCCATCCATTAATATCTGGACAATACTAAATTTGTGTAATTTTTCTTCCACACACAATATTTACGAGTAATTTCCCTCCCCTCTCATCTCATCATATTTTGAACGGTCAGTTCCTCCACTTCAAAAAAATATAAGAGGAAGTCATATTATTATTAATATTATGACGGACCATTTAATGTCCATAATCCTTCAACTTTGTCCCGTTTATTGACCTGCCATTCTTTTTTAATCTAATGTGATGTTCTTTTATCGTCCATCTGTCCTACGTGCTCTACCGTGTGTGTCTATACTGCATCCAGTTGAAAGGTCTCACATATTTGCAATTTGGCTGGACTTCAAAAATCGTTAATAACCATAATTCTTTTCCTCATCATTTATAAACATGATCTTTCCAATACATAATGAAAGGATATAAATTAAAATAAGAATCCTGGAGGAGGGGAAGGAAGGGGGGAGGATGAGGATGAGGACATTCAAATATTCTCACATTTCTCCACGAATCCTTTTTTCCAACATGATGATGAGAGTGTGTGTGTTTGTGTGGAGAGAATCATCTATAACCGCCCAGTATAGGAAATACATAAAAGAGGGGATTCAAAAAAGCGCACAGACCCTATAAATATAAATAGAGGAAGATGGAGATGGGAAGAGAGGAGGACCCTAAAAGATGAAAGCAAAGGACTCTCACTGTGTCTGGTACTTTCTCTCTAATATTATTGGAGGGGGGAGGGAGATATGATGGTAGTTGACGATTGAGGGAAATTCAATAATGTCCGCATTAAATTATACTAGGAACATGCCCATGTACCATGTGCATACGCACGAAGTGACCCTTGTTTTCAGTTGTCAAAATTTTGATATATTTCCTATTGAAAAAACGTATCTTAATTTCAATCTGGTTTTTTGA